>CATIXQ010000037.1:812777-863258 GCA_949711755.1 Leptidea juvernica | reverse complement strand
CCCTCCCCAGAATACGAGGGGCAGCCCGAGCGCGAATGCTCGGGGAGTGATTCTCCGGCTCTACAAGAGCCGGTAACCTCCTGGGGTAATTTCTTTTAAAGGACCGCTCTCATATTTTGTTGGGGGGGGGGGGGGGGGGAGGGGGGGGGGGAATGGCCTCCGGTCCTCGACACTAACCTATGCAAAACATAGCGGCACTAGGCCGCTACTTCACGCCGGTATTCTGTGCGAGTGTGGTAAGTAACCCGGACGAGTCTGGCCCGATTGTGCTGACGTCATAAGACAGCAGCGTGACTCTCCCACTTTCAAAAAGCCCGTAGTCGCCTCTTACGACACCCTTGGACCTGGGACTACCCTATTCTTTTTACGCCCCGGGGCAGCACAGGGCAGTGCAGCACTCAATTTTACCGCGTTGGCTGTATGAGTGTTTAACCTTTGCCATTTCTTGAAGGAAAAATGAAACCACTCACCAGAGGTGAGTATAAAAGCGGCAACTCGAAAACGTGTGATATTTGTTTGTTTAATTTTTGTTTTATTTAAAATTACCTAGTCGTAGAGAACATATTGTATGCGACTCGTTGTATAACTAGGTCAAAAAACGTTAAGTATCCAACTGTTGCAGAAAATACTATAATAACATTAAGAATTTTTAATATAATAAAAGCTCCCTCCATAAAAACATGCTGAAGCTTTACCATAATCCGGTACTGGTGCGACGTACTCCTTGCTCGGGGGTGAAATAAAGTTGTACAATTCTGGAAACCGTGTGATTGTGTATATCATCTTCATCTTGCCTTCAGCCTTTCTGTATGATAGCTCCGCCTGTTACACAATTACAATTGTACAATTTTTTAATCTAGAAGTACGTTGATCTTGAGCTGGCAATTAAGTTTCTATTCTTATCCTGATTTTCTACTATTTAGGATTGAGACAAAAAATATACAGAGCTATACTATTCTGATTTGATCTATAGTAATATCTCTATTACTTTAAATGAAAACTTGACGCATCGGAATATAGATGCGGTCTGTTAAGTCTAAGTCTGTTAAGCTTACCTCGTTCTTCAAACTCGTCAAGCGCACCTCGTCCACAACTTTTGCTTGTTTGTGTATCCTCACCATATTTAAGATAGAGGGCATATAGTGAAGTGGCATCCGGGGTAAGCTGTGTAAAAGTAGGCAGTCCAGGTATAAATAAAACCTGTAAAAACGAGATACTGATTGCTTCCATCTCACAGTTGTTATTTTTTTAAGTGTCTGTAGTTGTTTTTATAACTATTACTTGTTTTTATTTTCCCCTTACGAACTACTTCATAATTTCTAAGGGACTTAATGTAATAATGTAGTGTGTTGCCATCTTACGGCAATACACGGGTAAGTGTCGGGTTCCGCTGCCTTACTACCGAACTATATTATATAGGAATATGTCAGCTGCTCTATCAGCTGTTATATATGATAGATATAATATCTCTCTAGATAATGGAAGGTAACTACGATTACTTACCTCTTACATCTTTGCAATGAACATCCTAACACGGTGTTTCCAGGACGTTACGACATGAATACCTTTAAATAAGCGCGCAAAACTCAATTAAGATCTCAGATAGCTAAAAGGTCGTTCACGCTCCTTTACTCCCTTCGCTGCTACAAGAGAACGTGAGCGGCAGTGATCACTTCTTACCTGGTGATCCGTACGCTCAATATTGTCCTTATCTTCCATTAAAAAATGGCGTTTATAAACTTTTCAAGAGATGCTAGCCGACCCTGGTATTCCTGATGAAAACGAAGAATACCAGACTGAGTGACTTGGTACTATTCAAAACTTACCAAAGTTTGACATTTCATACTTGACTTTCTGCCAACATTTCCATAATTTTAAATGTCTTGCCTTGAACGTGCGAACTCTATTGCTGCACATTATTCGATAACAAGATCAGCTTCAACGTGAGTTTTTTTTATGGAATAGGAGGGTAAAATAGTATGAGACCTAACGATATGTAATCACCGCAGTTTAGTATACTCTCTTGTAACACCGAAGGAATCAATAGACTACTAGAGCATTACTAACCTAATAAAGCGAATGAAAACCAAAACTACATTGGAACGTTGCGAGATATGTTCAATTGTGCAGAGAATCAACGGTTCCGCCTATTGCAGTTCCGCTTGTTTTTCCTGCTAATTTAAAAAAAAAAGTAGTTACAAATTTGGGTACAATATTTTGATGAGTTTACTTATTTTACTCGACTTGCCCTTCTATTTAAAGCACCAAAAAGTTTTACAAATTTGACAGTGTATTTATCTTATAAAGTAATATTATTTCATCTATCGTTGCCTCGTCTGATCATTCGTAAGTGCTATATTTCTTTGAGATACCTACCTTATGTTATTTTCAACCTCAGCCCTCAAGTCAACAGCAAATTTAATTCTCTGCGCGAATGTGTCTGGATCGTCAGCTTTGAACATCAAACGTATTCTTGGGAGTCTGTAAGCAATGGCAGAGTTCCAATAAGGTACATGGAACATCCTGAATATTCATAAGTCCGAAGAATTTTCGACAAATGATGCAATAAAATAACATTTTCAACAACTAAGAGTTTATGATGTAATTTAAACATCAAATGTTTTTATTATTATATTCACAATCACAAGCACTAGGAAGAGTTCAGCACATTCATTCTGTTTTAAGATCTTCAAGAATTTTATCAATTAATCCGAATGCTTATTGTAGTGTATTGACATCTAGTCTGAACTGAGTATTTATATATATGTATTACAGTTCCAATCGGCTACCGGTTGCGAGCGGACGTCTCCAGGTGTACTGCTACATAATAAAGATTAGTTGTGTCACTCGTGACCAAACGTGGAAAATTACATTTATAACATCTAAGGTTTTTCGCAGACATTATTTTGTTTTTATTTTCGATCGTATTTTATTATTCTTCATCCATCAGTAATCTCTTTCACCAAAACATGTCGTAACTGCACAACAGGACATGTTTAATTTAAAATTGAAAGCCTTTATAGCCTAGTGGCTAGTGACTCTGATTACTAAGATATGTTCGACGTTCGATTCCCGGTAGCTGCAAACATATAGAATAGGATGAATACACCCATATTCATTTCTGGCACCTATACTGTCGGGCTAAATAATTTGTGTAGAAATGGAATAAATTTCAGTAATTTCACAATACTATAGTCGTTACAATATTCGATCCACTTGTTTCCGGAATAACATCATAACTGGAATAAATATTAATAAATTTAAAAGGCCAAAATAAAGAGTAACTATCAATAAAAATTCAAAATATTTACTGAAAGCGCCGCTTGCTCCCGTCCAGAGCCATAACGTTCCATTTCTCTGTTTGTTTGTCGAAGCTAAAGGCAGCCACGTTTGTCCACTATAATAATACACTTAAAGTTAACTTATTTCAAAATTAAAAATACTTAATAATCAGTATGACTTTATTATAAAGAGCTGTTAAAGATTTCAATGGCGTTATGTGCCGGTCCGTTCCATTCCCTCAAATATTTGGCACGGGGCGATAGCTATTCATTGCATCAGCCCGAAAACAGGTGCTTTTAGTGGTGAAAATAAATATGTATAAGAAGCAGTTAGTAAGAAGTGATTTAGTACGTTGGACGTGAAACTTCAGTTTATGGTGAACGCGCAACCTCGTAAAAATCAGTAGTTGAGGTTTTATGCATGCAATACAACGCGCGACAAACCAATCAAACTATAAATCTGCTTCTTAGTTCATTATACATATTATATTCTATCAGTTTATCATATCATGCATACCGTGCATTTCAGTATGTCTAATATTTCCAAAACCTGTAACTACCTACTCAAATAAATATATTTCATTTCATCGCCAAGTCTTTTTATAGTAAACTGCGGTTTTTTGCAAATAAAATATATTGTAGTTTTTCACTATGAAAACCTTAATTTATTCGTATTGCCCTTATCATGCACACCATTTCTGAACGAGTCCTTCGATATTCTGGGCGTTTTAGGCGATAATATTCCATTTCCTTCTTATTTAGATTTCTATGCTCACCTATGTATGACACAATAATCTCCTTAAAGATGCATGAATTGTCATTGATAAGTACCACTCGAATTATATTGTAGTATGTGTTTTACATTTATACACATATGCACACACTCCTGTCTCCAACTAGTATATAAGCATTTACAGAGAACAATAAAGAGGCTTATAAATGCAGTCAGAGATATCATTTGAATACCCGAACCTCCAATATTGCAACATCTATATACTATCATCAACTTGAATACCACCCTCGCAATGGATGGATATGATGCAATTGTCTTCCAAAAGAGCTACGTTTTTTTAATGCCAGTACGGGACCAGACGAGCAGGACGTTCAGTTGATGGTAATTGATATGCCCTGCCCATAACAATTCAGTGCCGCTCAGGATTCTTGAGAAACTGAAAAATTCTTAATGACACTACAATTGCGCGCGTCACCTTGAGACACAAGGTGTGAAGTCTCATTTGCCCAGTAATTTCACTAGCTACGGCGCCGATCAGACCGAAACACAACAACGTTTTTTTTTATGAAAATAAGGGATGAGACGAGCAGGACGTTCTGCTGATGGTAAATGATATGCCCTGCCCATTACAATGCAGTGCCGCTCAGGATTCTTAAAAAACCCCAAAAATTCTGAGCAGTACTACAACTGCGCTCGTCACTTTGAGACATATGATGTTAAGTCTCATTTGCCCAGTAATTTCACTAGCTACGGCGCCCTTCAGACCGAAACACAATAATGTTTACACATTGCTGCTTCACAGCAGAAATAGGCGCCGTTGTGGTATCCATAATCTAGCCGGCATCCTGTTCAAAGGAGCCTCCCACTAATAAAACCACCTACTACTGATAAAACCACTAGTTTGTTATTTGAAAATATTACTCCGAAGACCGTGAAAGTTAGTAGGACTTCAAAAGTATGATCAATAGCACAGTTACCGACCTCGTATAGATTATTAAGCATCTGTATAACGTCATCATTTCTCGCAGTTCTAGTGTCCTCTTTGGGTATGAAAGCGAGTCCAGGACACGGATACTGCTCACCCTCTATCATGCCCAAGCCCAGCCACTCTTCCGGGATCCTGTGCAACATTCGACCGTTAATACCAGCACATTTAACAATTTTATACAAAAAAAAATATAGATCTACTGGAGTCAGTGAAAATCGAATTTATGTAAGTCGGACACGAACCACAGGGCGTTTCGAAATAGTTACCTTATATATCTTCATAAACAAGAAGGAAGGTTATTAGCGCTACCCATAGCAGCGCGAATAACCTTTCATTTTCTTTTACATAGATATTTATCCTTACTTATATTTTTGAAGTGTCAAATTCAAATATTTTTATTCAAAATAGGATTTAAAATCACTTATTGAACGTCAAAAACTACCACCCATTCAAAAGAGACTGCCTCAGACCTCCGAAGAATGTCATTGTTTATCTTAATATCTAATATATAAAATTCTCGTGCCATGGTGTTAAACATTGAACTCCTCCGAAACGGCTTGACCGATTCTCATGAAAGTCTGACTGCATATTGGGTAGGTCTGAGAATCGGACAACATCTATTTTTCATCCCCCTAAATGTTAAGGGTGGTCCTCACGAATTTTTGTTTTTTATTTTATTGACATTTTTTTTAATTTGTTTGATTATGAGTCAGCATTAAAAAATACATACAACTTCAAATTTTCACCCATCTACGAACAACAGTTACTTTTGTATTGCGATTTTAATATCGGCAATACAACGTTTGCTGGGTCAGCTAGTACTTCTATATAAATCCAGTCTTCTGATGTTTGTTTCCAGTGAAGTCCCTAAAGTAATGAATGGATTGCAGTTTAGGCCAACTTGAGAGATAGAATACTTTTTATTTCGATTTCCGACCAATATTATTTATCATTTATGATATTATTTGTTTTGTATGGACATATGTTCTGTGTGAGAATTTATTGACGCACGGTTTGACAGGAGCATATTTTACGAAATAGTTCTGGATGTTATGAAATATTATTGACAAATTCATATAATATCAGTATTTTATTTATTATGTACAGAACAACGTCTGTCGGGTCGGCTAAAGATAAATATAAAAAGTTAGTTGCGAGTTTAATATTATTGTAACCCCGTTACAACGATGCTCTTCTTCACTCTTGCACGCTTTGTCTATGGCGTTGCCCATCAATTTCTACAATACCAGATATTACTGAGATGCGTTGCCGGCTCTTTTTGAACTAAGCTCTCTCTTAGGTTAAAGGTATGACATAGGTTTGGAAATACTGCAGCTGGTCGTTTATTTCGCGAAATGGCTGTGTGACGCAAAAAGTTTCTGATGAATATCAAAACGGTTCGTCATAACGATTTTGTATCGGGAAGTGTTCCGAAGAGCTGTTTGACCTGATTTCTGTCTCTGAATTCTATCTCCGCATGACACGCCACATATTACGATATCATCGCCACCACCTGGATGTGTAGCATTCCTCCACAATGTTTTCAAGGAACTTTCTTCCACGTACAACCAAGCTGTGGAATGAGCTTCCTTGTACGGTCTTTCCAGGACAATATGACACTGTAAAAGAACGGGTACACCTTTCTGAATGGACGGCCACGCTCCAGTGATTCCTGTGGTGTTGTAGTGGCGGTTATCACTTAACATCAGGTGACCCGTACGCTCGTTTGTCCTGCTCTTCCATAAAAAAATATAGTATATAAATAAATGATATTTGATTTGATTTCTTTACATAGTCTCTCCAAAACGTCTGTTTTACCTGCAATCAAATTCCGTGTTGTCGAATATCTCCAGATCGAGTTTGGGAAAGGGGCTGTAAAGGCTGTAGTTCTCCTGTTCCGTGATGGGGTACTCCGACGGTGGTATCAGGACATACGGCTTGATGTTCAAATGACGGAGCATTTTCTATAATTATTAAATTATAATGTTTTAAAATCAAGGGTACTGCTCTAGTCCCCACGTTGACAAAAAGATGGTCGTACTAACATCAACTCAAAGCGGGGATAAACTGAACCAATCTGTGCAAAGACACGAGTCTTAATAGAATTAAGAAAGAGGGCTTGAAGATAAGTCCCTGCTTGAGTTGATATCATTTATGAACCCTATAACCCTATCTTTATCCAAATTTCTATTGCTACCAAGCCTTTCCCATCGTTTATAGTATATTCTTCAGTCATTTTTATATAAAAAAATTGGATTTAAAATCACGTAGACCTTTGTAAGGGAACTATCAATACACTTGTTCAACAAAGTATAATCTTAAGAAAATTTTGAAGACTACTTAACTTAATTGCTAACCTTCATGTTTGCCGCAAGGAACTTTCTCCTCAGCCGTTCAATTTTGACCAACCTCGGTTCCTCTTTCGGCAGCACGACGCTTAGAAATTGTAACTTCGGTACAAATGTTTCGAAAGGGAATTGCTGTAAATATTATTTATTGATTTTGATCTGTGACTTAAGTACGCTTAAGCTGATATTGCAAATGAATATTATACTAATGAGTATTTTACAAAGACAAATTTTAAAGAATAAATCTATATTAATTGCAGTAGACACGGCCAAATGGTTATTTTCAACCAAATCCAACTATCTATAAAAGTTTGAACAAGCGATAGATCGTCTTCAACAGACAAGAATTCAGAGCAGTAAGTACTTTTAAATGTGACCAGTCAGTAACAGGGTTTGCATTTGAAGATGCCTTACAACTTAGGATGTAGAGTGATTTATGGTTTCCTGCTGGCAACATCACATTATCTTTTCATGCCCGTGTAATTATGTGGTGTTACTCTAGTACATATCCCGAGACGTACCTAGTTTAAATTCCACTGTGGCTCACCGTTAACAGATGTTAACGGTGACTGTGAAATGCCATGACGTGTTTCAGCCCTTACGTATCCAGTTCTCCGAATCAACATAAAAGCTTCGTGATAAGATTCTTAGGCTTCCGTTCAGTGGCTAACTTTTGAAGAAGCAGGATATAGACACGTCAAATTCATGGTTATACGGAAAGAATAAGGTTTCCATATTGGGGACACTCAGTTACGTTATATGTTATGCATGAAACCTCTGCAAACTATTCATAAACAAAATCATGCCAAGGATATTATAATTCAATCACATACTGATCAAGCATCCAGTATTTTAATTAATCAAGTAATTTAATTCACAGAATTTGATGGAACCTGAGTATAACCTACTATAGATAGCCCCGAATCCCCAAACTAGGTATAAATAAGAGCTAAGTAAACCCTCATATTAAAACAGTAGAAGCAAAAGTTACTTGTTAGGAAGACATTAAATCAAGTAAAACCAAGAAGCTAAGGGACGAACACCCTACTAGAGGCTGATAAAAAACTTCTGTCCAATTAAGAGAATGAAGCCTTACTTGACAAAAGAGTGAAGTTGAAATAAAAGAGAATATAGCGAGATATGACGTATGTGCGTAAAGTATGAACATCGTAAATAAATGTAGGTTAAATATAACTCACAATACTGTCGTCGTCCTTGTAGGTTGTCCATCGACCTGGCGGGAGAAGGACCTTCACTCTCTTTGGTCTTGGCAGGGAGACCAACATTGGCGCTAACTTATCAGTTTTGGCCTGTAGGAACATTAAGAATTAACGGATAAAATATGAACTTTTTTTTAATGGAATTAGAGGACAAACGAGCGTACGGGTCACCTGCTGTTAAGTCATCACCGCCGGCCACATTCTCTTGCAACACCAGAGGAATCACAAGAGCGTTGGCGGCCTTTAAGGAAGGTGCACGCGCTTTTTTTGAAGGTACCCATGTCGTATCGTCCCGGAAACACCGCACAAGGAAGCTCATTCCTCAGCTTAGTAGTACGAGGAAGAAACTTCCTTGAAAATCGCACTGTGGAGGACCGCCACACATCCAGATGGTGGGGGTGATATCCTAATTTGTGGCGTGTCGTGCGAAGGTGGAATTCGGCGGCAGGAATCAGGTTAAACAGCTCTTCGGAACACTACCCGTGCGGTAGAAGACACACAATGAAGCGACGTCTCTACGCAACGCCAAGTGATCCAGCCGTTCACAGAGCGCTGCTAACTATAGGAATGTCGGTTTTTCTCGCAAACATTTATCTTTATAAATTTGAAGACACCCAAACCATATGGAACTGTAAACACCGGAAAAGGATGTTTATTTGACATTTTGCTGGTATTCTGCGGTAGTGATCTGGGAACAGATTCCTTTAAAAATCTACTAGGTGTGGTAGACAAATATTACAGATATATTATTATAAGATATGCACAATAAATCGACGTCTTTACGTATCGCCAAAGACGGACAAGTACTGAGTGGATTATTCAATTAACTTGATGTTGCAAGCGATGTATTGGCTCAAGCTGATACTGTGATTAAGGTTTATAAGTGGCCTGTGCTTTGTAGGGCAGTTTTTGTGCCTTCATGAATTAACTAACCTACCCTAGACCTGTCATCACTATGACGTCGCTAGCACTATGAGCAGTCCCCATTGTGCGGGCATAATGCAAATATAGGCAGTAAACGTTTAAAGATCAAAACATTATTTCTATTTATGTACCCAATTTTGTGCATCTATGATCACATAGCAAATTTTATTTTACTCAAAATGATACTATTTAAAGCTCAATTACAATCCCATTTTCATATTTTGTCACGGAAAGGATGATAACACCATGTCTCATCCCAAGAAAATGCAGTTCGCTTTTGGGTTCGGTTGGTCTGAAAGTGATGCTGAAGTGCTATAGCACCCTATGCTATGGTATAGCATGGATTGGTAAACCACACAGATCCAAAAGGGTCGCAGATTCGAGTATGCTATCGCCTAATTAGCCAATACCAAATACCAAACAATCACAGCTGGTTGAGACAAACAGCTAACACAATTACTAAAAATAATCGAGTCATTTCCTTGTTTATTCTCCTCTTTATAATATATCTCAAATGATCTGACCTGCAATAGAAGTTTCATTCGTTTCTTAGCAAACACCTCCTTGGAGGGATCTTCCTTTGTCATGTTGGAAACCAACTCGGAATAGTATCCACGTTTTGGTATAGCATCTCTGTCCAAGTTATCATAAACTATATCGTGATATTTTATCTTCTTTTTCTTAGTATACATTTTAATAAATTCCTATGTAATAGTTATTTATAAAGTATTGTTTATTTAACTTGAGACATTAGCATCAAGAAATGTTGACATTTATGTTATTTTTTAGAATTTATGTTTGAATTGTTTGGGTTAATAAGTATATACATACTTCAAGACTTCGACGTATAATTGACTAGTGACACATTGACGACAGGCTCATATGTCTATTTGATGGTGATTGTGAACACGATGAAATCTATTTTTCTCAGAGAATTTGGTGATGATGCCATTTAAATATTGAAACTATTTGCAAACCATAAAATATATTTAGATGTATCTAAAAGATATGTTCAAATATATGGTTCGTTTGTTTTTAATCCTTGAGAGCGTTGTGGAGTAAGTCAGGGATCGAATTTGGGACTCGTTACTTTTTGTTTTGTTTGTCAATGTTCTCCCAGTTATACATGATACCGAGGTGTTATAGTTTGCAGTCTTATATGTGAAGTTTGCCAAGGCAGAAAAGCGTTCAAAAGGTTCCCAGTCTCTACAAAATGACTTACTTTGGGCTTACTAGTGGATGTTACAGAATTAGTAGTTTGCCTGTCGAAATGTGCATAAATATCATTCATGCTCCTCTGTTGTGTAAGAATTCACATATTTGGTGTGATATGCCGGTGATTCGAGTGCAGTGACGACGAGATCCTGTACTTGACAGGATCTCGTAGTCATATATTCGATCTTTAACTTACGTTTGATTCCCATATGAAGTTTATTTTGGAGGCTACTTATCGACTGTTTGGGACTATTCTACATAATGTTAATTTAACTTATTCTCATTTGATATTCTGTTTCTAAAATTAATAAAAAGGTAAATAGGTGACACATATAGTGATCAGCATTCTGACTCGGATGGTTGAAGCATCGATGTTGGCGAGCACGGATTGATAGGTGGAATGGAATGGAAACACTTTTTGAAATATACAAGAGTACAGCCTTGTAGCGCGATACGTTCATTCCTAACCAGATTATACTAGATAGCGATGCGAGAATAACGAATGTGCGGTTTCATTAACGTCTCCTAAGCCAAGAAAAGATTTAACTGGTGGTGGATAGCGAACTCTTAGATCAAGCCTAAATAAGGTCTGAGTGATTGTGACCTCAAGGGAGGCCTCGCCCAAGCGTTTGCCTTCGGAAGCCGCGCTGGAATAAAGGTTGGTATAGCCTTGTCCTCACTTGATTTGCGTTGCGATTGGCGACTTCTGGTGTGGTACCTACGCTACTACTGGGTTTGGGCACCCGCCCTACAGAGAACGCAGTCCGGAATATCTGGCTAAGGCTGCCAATTCAGTTCAGACACCTGGGGTTATTCTTACAGCTGCATGATAAGTGCTCGTACAGTTGGCAATTGTGGCACTGGACGAGACCCCTATAAGCCCGCTAAGGCCCGTATGGGCGTGGCGAGCCGAAAATTGATGCAATTTGAAAGCTGATACATTAAAATCAATCTTAGTGCTTCTAAATGTAATTTTGGTGTTAAATATAACTAATATTACAGCACAGCAGTTATTTACAGTTCTGGGATGCTGTCATATTTCTAAGACAACCACCTAATACGCCGTAGGGATAGTCAATAAATTAAACTATCTACAGAATTCCAACCAGCTTTGTATAATTTTCTTTACCTATAATAATGCTGTCAATGTCAAACTCTGCCCCGCACGTCAAAAACAGCTGATTGACAATTGTCTGGTTGTGCAAACTGTCAAACGTAACAGTACACTGTTTTGAATTTTCGTTGTGTTGTGATTATTGATTCGTGTTTTTAATTTTCATATAAATTGTTAATATAAAGTATAAACCTCAGTGTAATAGAAAACTTTCTGTGATGTGAATTGAGAAAAATCTTTTGTTTTTATTTCTAGCAAAAATATCATAATTACAAATGCGTACCTATTGCACTATCGTAAATAAGAGCGAAAACGTATTTGTTTTTGATTATTTTATATAATCGAGGATAATATTTAATGTACAAGTTTGCAACCTACCAAAATGATTATGAAAAGAAGTTTACTAGAAAACATTACTTTGATATCATGTAGTTCTACAGTAATTTGTGCAATATTTAATTCTGTTACAAATTCATCATTTATAACCGGCTGGTGGTTTATCGGTTACGCTCTAATTGTATTTATTATTTCTATAGTACTCAGTTTTAAACTTATTCAGTACTTATTGCACTTAAACAAACCAATATCATTTGACATTAAATTGCTTAACAAATATCCCTTTGTTCGATCCATTCAGGATTTCCTTCCTCAAATACATAATAAACAAGAAATAGAATGCAAGGAGTATGATACCAATGAACTGAGTGTTATCACAACAGTATTGGAGAAGAAACTGGTATCATCATGGTACATATACTATATATCAAAGGAAATAAGTTTTCCATTTGCTTGTAAGCAATTGTTGGACCAGATAATAAGCAAAGCTTTTCAGGTATAATTAATCTGGTATAATGTTATTTAAATGAGCTCTAATATGTTGGTTTTTTATGTAAATTAAAATACATTAATAATTACTGACTTACTTACTACTTAATACTGCAACTTACATTGAATTATTCAATTTTAAACATTCTTTAATATTTTACTGTGTAACTGCTGTATTTGACGGGTGGTTATATTATATTGTGATGAGAGGATTTTAGCCTGTTTAAAATTAATTTGATGAAAATATACTTCACTAGGTAATGTTTCCAATAATCCAGAATGTATGGTATTATGAATGTTACACTAGAATGGAGATATATTGAACAAATGAGATCTTTTTTATTAAAGTGATTCCTCTGGAGTTGCAAGAGAATATGGGTGGTGGTGATTACTTAACATCAAGTGAAGTAATATGCTTGTTTGTCCTCCTCTTCTATATAAAAAACTCCTAAGCACTCCTTAGATTCACTATGTGGTTGCATTCTCAGAGACTGTTGTAACAAACACTGTCTCATGTGTACCATTTTTTACCTCAATCTAACCATAATAGATCTCTCTCAACATCTCTGCGACTGAGTCAATTTGAGTTGATATCTTTATTAAAATTTGTATGAAAAAATCAATTACTCTAAGTTCAGAATGCCCCATTCTGTGTCTTAACCATACTGCACTTATTTTAATGGACTATGAGAATACACAATATATGAGCTAATAAACTCACAATAAATGCCTAATTACCACCATTCACAGCTTCCATATCATCATAGAAGTACTTTTTATGTTTTACCAGGAACCTTCATAAGCCATTTTCCTTTAAGCATAACAAACAATAATTAATTTTTGTAGATTTGCAACCATATAGAAACAAAAGATGTGTATGTGCATTTGTGTGGAATTTTAATAAGCCATTTAAAGGAATACAAAAAGGCAATTAAAAGACATGAAAAATCAAATACACTACCCATTGAATCATTATACAAAAAGTTACATGTAACAGCTACTAATCAAAATCAAAAGACTGCTACTTCTGATCATTGTGTTAAAATAATTTGGATTATAATGAAAGAATTAGTACCATGGGAGCTATGGGATACACCACATTCTGAGTTGCTTGTCAGGATATTAGCAAAGAAGCTGGATATATTTATCAAAACTACAATATCTGATCCTGTGTGGCTCAATGATAGGTTAGTTGCAGTGTTAACAGAAGAAGCCCAAAAACCTGCAGAAGAACATAAAGCTCCAGAAAATATAGATATTGATGAAAAGATGGAAAATAATGTACGGGTTGGTAATGAAGTTGAAGTTAATAATGCAGAAATAAAGAATGAATCTAAAATGACTGATGAAATAAAACTAAGTGATTCTGAAACAAAACAGGATAAAGATGACTGTATTGAAGCCACTGAAATTACACCTGGTGAATCTAATGATGACAAACCTGTGTTGAGGCAGAGAAGGGGCCGACAAGGCAAAAGTGAAGTAAAAATATATGATAGAGTAATTGAAGGTGATTAATCATTTTTAGTATGTCTTTAAGATTATTATGTCTTTGAGTTGTGGCAATATAATTTAAAGAACTTTAAGTATATTTAAAAATATGCAGCTCTCTCCAACTGACTAACTGACTGTCTGTTTCTGACAGGATCATATCTCTGTAACTACTGTAAGTTATGACAATACCTTTCATTCCTACTAATTAAAGACATACTAGTTAAATAGACATAAAATAATAAAAAACTGGACAATTGCCAGTTGGACTCGCCCACTGAGGGTTCGGTACAAATTTGAAGGTACATATTACCAAAAATAGTTTTTTTTTTTTATTAAAATATCAACTTTAATCCAGATTTGTAAGTGGTGACTAAGAAATCTGTAAGCTTGTGTCACTGAAGCCCTTTCATAATATGATACCACATATGATACAGTGAACTCAATTCAAAATTTTGACAGCCATTGGATGCATAGAGAGCCTGTTTTTTTAAGACTTAACTACAAAAACATAAGAATAAATTTTTGATTCCCTTGAGAATGTCGACACATACACATATATAAACACCTGTAACTTTGTTTTACTTTAACTTAGAAGTTTAATTTCAACTCAATATGTACAACTGGGACACCCAGAGGTCAAAGATCTTGACAGACAGACTTACGGATGGATAATATAGTGATACTATAAGGGTTCTGTATAGTGTTAATGAAGTATGGAAAGTCAGACAATTGAAAGTTGGACATTCAGAAGTAATTTATATCTTTTGTTACCAGGTAGTGTGAAAACGTGGGAGACTGACATGGACCTCCAATGCATTAGCATGGGGCAGGATCTCCTTGCTAGCTTAGATGGCCTGACTCTGAGTAGACTTTGGGGTCAAGAGGACACTGAACAGAGTCCAAACCAACGAAGGCATTCACCACAGCCTTTGTGGTTTGGTAAGTGACTTACAGTAATAAGTAAACTAAGTGTCTTGCAATATAAGTAAACTTTGGATCTTTTAATAACATAGAAGTATGTTAAGGGAGTACGTTGTTGAAGGCTAATCTCTTTAACAGGATTATAAATATTAGTTTCAACAGAAAAGTCTTAAGTGTAGTAAGAGCGCTTTCGCACTACGTCCGATCAGACTCCGATCCGTACCCGTAAAAATACATATCTAGAAATCTCGGAGCGAAGTCGGATATTGCTTACGCAATAGTCCCGTCTCTGATCCAATTCCAAGCAATTCATGACACATTTTTTGGCATCCGGCATTTTACGCTGAGCCAAAGCAGAGCATTCACGTCGTTGATCATGAGTCCTTTCAGTCGGCGTCAATTTCTAGATGCTTTATTGGCACAATATGATTTTTATTAAAAATCATGTTCCTTTCCATCATTGTAACACTATCCTTAAGTTTCGTACAGTTATTAATTATATAATTTAGCTGATTTAACCAATTAGCCATTATTAAGCGGGTGAATTTTAGACGTTTAGCTAGCGCTGGTTAAATGGGCAGAATAAATGAGCTGAAGCTGATCAAGCCTTGAAACTATTATACTGGATGCCTGCTGCGCCCCTGGCTACTTATCCTACCGCCCGCTGCCTCTATGCTCGAACGCAGGTTGGAATCTCGGATTCGGTTCCGTAGCAGTGCTGGACCGTTCATACTTACATAGTATTAGTGTTATTACACTATGGCTACTTCGGTCCGTCAATAATCATCTCCGGAACGCAGATTAACAGTTGACGGAAAAAAAACAGATGATGGAACCCAGAACTAGTGCGTAAACGACCATAGAAATGGTTCTGCCGACTACTCCGGGCCGTTCACGGGTACGGATCGTAGAGCGAAAGCGCTTTGAAGGCCGTAGTTAGCACTGCAGATGAAATGATGTTTCAATGTTGATGTTTATACTCTTTATACAGAAATGGATGGTGCTTGCTGGTTTTTGATTTAAACTCCACTGCAAGTATTCTTCAATCCTTTCTTCATTTACCTTCGTGGAATGAGGAAAGTCAGTAACTGCTGAAATATTTTAAATATTCATTGTTAGCCCATTTCTATCTAAGTAATTTTTCATAATTATAATATACTCCAAATCGAAAGCAAGAAAATAAGGCCTGGATATAGCGAAGGCCTTGGATGGTGTATGCCATAGGCGCTTCTCTCAAAACTTCCTTCACTTGGGCTTATCGAGAGTTTATGCAAGTGGACCTCTAGCTTCCGCACTGGGCGCAGCATATAGGTCGTTGTCGATGATTATTGCTCAAACCCGAAGCCCGTGAATGCTGGAGTGCCCCAAGGCTGTGTGCTATCTCCTACACTATTTCTTCTGCATATCAATGATATGTTGGATTATATATAAATGATATTTGTACATTTTCGTTCCTTAATAGGAGAAGAAGACACAATAGATGAGGATTCAGTAGAACCAACGAAGGAAAAGAGAGAGACGAGTCCAAAAGCAACTGATCTATTGCTGAAGGATATTCAGAGCACAGTGAATCAGGCCAAAACGAAAATCGGAGATCTGCAGGTCCCTTTGAGCTTAGATGTGACGCGCAAGCTTTCCAGTGTATGTTTGCACGACCTATCTTTCTATATCTATATGCTTTTTTCCTTGATATTCTGTTCTAGAAGTAAGTATCTGATATGGCAGTGTTTATAAATTACACTTAACTACACATGAATAAGAAAATGAATAGTGTGGTGAAATACCTATTTTTAAAATGTTTCTTTTTTAAAATTGAATGTTCACAAAGCATGAATTGTTGCATCCGATATTGCTTTACAAAAACTTTAGGTGTAGCTTGAAGTGAGTCTAGTCAGTTCCACTCTTCCTGTGAAGTACCTACCTTCTACGTTGCATTGATGCATGCTGATCTCACCTATACAGATATACCTATGTATAAATTAATAACGTGCAAAAAATAGTATTTTGTCTTCGGGCGTAATATTTTGTATGAATAATTAAATCGCGTTTAAATAAAACTTATTTTCGAAAATTTACATTATATTTATCCAGACGGTTCACTTTAACAAAATGGCATATATAATGCCAATTTACCAATACAATGCTAATATTAAGATATAGTTGTGTTTTAATTCTACTTTGATATAAAGTAAGCATTTATTGAAATGTGTGATACGTACGCTTAGCAAAGAAAGCACTTTCCACAAATTAGCTACATAGCCAAGAGACAATAAAAGTCGCAAATAATTTTGTTCTAGTGGTTTTTATTAATTGGAAATTAATGAAAGCTGTAACTAAAATTTCAGGTTGAATTGTAATAACGACAGCGGCCAATTCCAATTCTAATGATGACATTAGTTTATAAAGTACCTAAATATCAGAAGTGGGATGGAACATTTAAAGTAACTTTTTTTTTTATGGAATAGGAGGACAAACGAGCGTACGGGTCACCTGTTGTTAAGTGATCACCGCCGCCCACAATCTCTTGCAACACCAGAGGAATCACAGGAGCGTTGCCGGCCTTTAAGGAAGGTGTACGCGCTTTTTTTGAAGGTACCCATGTCGTATCGTCCCTGAAACACCGCACAAGGAAGCTCATTCCACAGCTTTGTAGTACGTGGAAGAAAGCTTCTTGAAAACCGCACTGTGGAGGACCGCCACACATCCAGATGGTGAGGATGATATCCTAACTTGAGGCGTGTCGTGCGAAGGTGGAATTCGGCGGCAGGTTTTTCAGGTTAAACAGCTCTTCGGAACACTCCCCGTGATAAATGCGGTAGAAGACACACTATGAAGCGACGTCTCTACGCAACACCATGTGATCCAGCCGTTCACAGAGCACTGGGTCCCCGACAATTCGAGCTGCTCTGCGTTGCACGCGGTCAAATGGATCGAGCTGATACTGGGGTGCGCCAGACCAGAGATGTGTGGCCGGACCTGCGCTTTGTAGGCAGGCTTGAAGTATTGCCGTGCTCTATTAATGACGCCCAGTTTCTTTGAAGCCAATTTGGCTTTGCCTTCCGCTGACCACGAAATTGGCAATCGCTCGAGATTTCGAGACCCAGTATTCCGATACTAGGCGAGGCTTTGAGGGAAGTGTTGTCGAAGAGCGGTGATACGACAAATGGGGTTTTTTTAGTGGTAAACGCGCAAACTTGAGTCTTCTGGGGGTTAAATTGGACAAGGTTAAATTTTCCCCATTCCGCGACCTTCTCAAGAGAGGACTCGATAGAAGACACAAGTTTCTCCCGGCACTGGTCGACGATTTCCCGAGAGAGACCTGCATGGCCCGTGTATATGGCATCACCAGTGCTGTCGTCTGCATAGCAATGAATGTTGGAGGTGTCCAACATATCATTGATATGCAGAAGAAACAGCGTGGGAGACAGCACACAGCCTTGGGGCACTCCAGCATTCACGGGCTTCGGGTTCGAGCAATATCCGTCGACAACGACCTGTATGCTACGCCCAGTGAGGAAGCTGGAGGTCCACTTGCACAAGCTCTCGGGAAGCCCATATGATGGAAGTTTGGAGAGGAGCGTCTTTTGCCATACACAATCAAAGGCCTTCGCTATATCCAGGCTAACTGCCAGGCCTTCCCCCTTGCTTTCAATAGCCGCAGCCCATCTATGTGTCAGGTATACCAGAAGATCACCTGCCGACCGACCATGGCGAAACCCGTATTGTCGGTCGTTGATCAACTGGTGACCCTCTAGGTATACCAAGAGCTGACGGCTAATTATGCTCTCCATGATTTTGGAGAGCAGGGAGGTAATAGTAATAGGCCTGTAGTTTTCCGGATCCGAACTGTGTCCTTTTTTTTGGATCGGATGGACAAGGGCAGACTTCCATGAGTCAGGAACTACGCCTTTTGAATAAGAGTGCCGGAATAAACGCGTTAGCACCGGCGTCAACTCAGGGGCACACGTTCTAAGCACGATTGGAGAAATGCCATCCGGCCCGCTCGACTTCCTGACGTCCAACGAAAACAGAGCTCGCCTAACAGTTTTCTGTCTGAACTGTACTTCAGGCATAGAGCTCTGTCACCGCAGGATGGTCGGCGGTGTTTTTCCGTTGTCGTCAAGGGTCGAGTTGGAGGCGAAAAGAGTGCACAAGAGATCGGCTTTCTCTTTTGCCGTATGGGCCAGGGTGTAATTCCTCATGTGCAACGGTGGCATGGACGGCTGGCTGAAGTTACCAAGAGCAGCTTTCGACAACGACCAGAACTTGCATGTTTCGGTCGGGTAACTGGAAAGCTGCTCGCCGATTTTGACGATGTGTTTTGACTTTGCACGGGCGATTTGCCGCTTAAAAAATCTGGAGGCACGGTTGTATTTCCTCTTAAGAACTGTGCAGTTCGGATCCTTTGTGCCCAGCGCCGCAACCCAAGTTCGATACGCCTGTTTTTTGCAGTCAGATGCTGCTTTAACTGACGCATCGAACCAGGGCTGTGATCTGCCACCGATGGGTACTACAGAGTTTGGTATAAAAATATCCATACCCTGTAGTATCACATCGGCTACTGCAATGGCGCAGGCACTAGGATCATCCGAAGGGAAACAAACCCTGCCCCAAGTGTAGGATGCAAAAAAGGAACGCATCCCATCCCAATCTGCTGACTTGTAGTGCCAAACGCGGCGGGTCGGTGGTGGTCTGAGACGTTGGCGTCGTATAGGCACTACACTCCTGACCAGGCAATGGTCGGACGTTCCGAGAGGGGCGTCGACAAAGACCTGGTAACCATCGGGATGTGTAGTCAGCAGAAGATCCAATAAGGACGGCGTGTGGCTATCCACATTCGGGAGCCGCGTTTGCGACTCAACCAATTGGGACAGACCATACCCCAATGCAAAATTATGCACAGATCGCCCTGCGTAGTCTGTGGTACGTGATCCAAGCCATTCGGCATTGTGCCCGTTGGAATCACCCATGACTACGTTTTCAGCGGAGGGGATCTGTGCAAGTACGTAACTCAATAAATCTAAAACTTTTAAGATATATGGCTCTGTTGTCTGAATTATTCAGTTTCTGATTATCTTAACGATAAGGCAGCTTATTAGTACCATATTGTTATTGTTTTTAGCAATAACTCATATATTCTCGTGTAGCGTTCCTTTCCGATTTTATTCACATAAAAACAATCAGGCATTAGTTAATTATTATGAAAAATAAGTTATGTACTTTGACTCAATAAAAAAATGTAATGAAGTAAAAACAAACCTAAATATTCTTCGCTTAAGCTTGGAGCTTAAAGTATTAAATGATTATAATTTAGGACGAGGCGGCTGGAATGATGGAAGGTCTCTTTGACAAAGGAATCGCCGGTATCAAGAAGGGCCTCCGATTTACTGGTCTCAGTGACGAATCACAGGTTTGTAGCCTTGTTAAAATTTTATGTGTAGACAGAACGTAAGACTAAGAAAATTATTTTCATATGCTTATAGGAGAAGTATTTCCCCCATAATGAGAAATCGGGAGACAGGATGTCACCAGAAGCGATCAAATCGCGAAGAACGAACATGGTAGCCGATTACCGACAAACTACCCCTGCATGTAAGAAATTGACATTTTTTTTAAATGAGACTTCGACAAAGCCTAATCTGTATATTATTGTTTTTCCGTCCCTTCTGTTTGAATTGTAATAAACCGTAATATTTCACCGGGTCACCTTGGTGGTGCAACCAGTCGCTAACTACCAACAAAAAAAATACAGCTCTATAGAGAGCTACTCACCTGGTGTCCGTTTGGTGGCGCGACCAGCTCGCACGCGTGCACAGAAAGTTACTGGTCACGCCACCACTAATTACTATCGAGGTGTATGGTGTTTTACTCGGCCGCCAGTGACGCTCCCATCTCATTGCATGTAACACGTGTGCACTGTTGTGTTTTTAGGGTTCGATAGCCAAATGGCAAAAAACGGAATCCTTTAGATTCGTCATGTCTGTCTGTCTGTCCGTCCGTATGTCACAGCCACTTTTTTCCGAAACTATAAAAACTATACTGTTGAAACTTGGTAAGTAGATGTATTCTATGAAATGCGTTGAGATTTTCACACAAAAATAGAAAAAAAAACAGTAAATTTTGGGGGTTCCCCATACTTAGGTACTTTGATTGAGATACCCTTCCAAAGTGGTAAAATGTGTGTCCACCCCTGTATTTTCTATTATAAGAGAGTGATAAAAACTAAAAAAAATATATGATGTATGCAAATTTCCACTGAAAATTGGTTTAAACGAGATTTAGTTAGTAATTTTTTTTATAACGTCATAAGTCGCAACCCACAATTCACCTTTCATTCAATTAACTCAAATATATTTTACTTACTGCTACGGAACCCTTAATGGGCGAGTTCGACTCGCACTTGGCCGCTTGTTTTAAATTGCGTTTGTTCCTGAAAAACGTTCCAAGCCACAAACATCACATTTTAAGGAATTCGTGTTTAAGTTGAATAAATATTAGTGTATTCCATACATGTGGGTTGGGCTACTATGTCATGATGTCATGGAAAGAGTGACAGTAGGGCTGCTATTTTTTGTCAGTCCGTTAATATGAATCACGTGACCAGTTTTGTGTTCTTAACTCAATTTCGACATGATTGTGGTTTGGAACGTTTTTCTGGAATTGCGTCCAATTTCGATACAGAAAGATTTATTATTAAAATTCAAAGTAGAACATCAATCCAGGATAATTCCGACAGTGATTTAAAAATGAAACGCTAAGGCTAAATAAGGATGAACCCACCACAGTTTCCATTTTCTCTTAAACTTTCCTTTCCTACTTACATACAGCAGTAGCGCTATCTCTTCGAGGTAGGTGTCTAGTTTTTCTTTTTAAAAAGGAGGACAAACGATCGTACGGGTCACCTGGTGTTAAGTGATCACCGCCGCCCACAATCTCTTTCAACACCAGAGGAATCACGGGAACGTTGCCGGTCTTTAAAGAAGGTGTACGCGCTTTTTTTGAAGGTACCCATGTTGTATCGTCCCGGAAACACCGCACAACAAGCTCCTTGAAAAGCGCACTGTGAAGGACCGCCACACATCCAAATGGTAGGGATGATATCGTAACTTGTGGCGTGTCGTGCGAAGGTGGAATTCGGTGCCAAGAATCAGGTTAAACAGCTCTTCGGAACACTCCCCGTGATAAATGCGGCAGAGGATAGACAATGAAGCGACGTCTCTACGCTACGCCAAGTGATCCAGCCGTTCACAGAGCACTGGGTCCCCGACAATTCGAGGTGTCTAGTTTGGTAGCTTACGGACACCACGGCAGTATCCCGGTGAAATAAAACCCTTAAAGCTCTTAGATTAATTTATTGCAGATCGTAAAAGTCCTATATTTATATATAAGGTCATATATGTACCACAAAAAATAAGACTTGCATATTTTCAGCTGATGGAAATTCGGCGCCGATTTTGATAAAACAACAGCGAGTTACGTCTCAAGATAGTATGGTATGTGAACTTAATAATAATACAAGATGACCCAGCAAATGTTGTATTGCCATATAAAGTAATAAAAAAAATCAATAATTAAAATTTTTGGGGTATTAAAAATAGATGACGACCGATTCTCAGACCTACCACAAAATTTTATCGTACTATAATATAATCATTATATTCGATTGCCATCTTGCAACTCTATTGCGTATCTGTGGATGGAATATTAAAATCGCGATACAAAGCTAGGCGTTGATCGTAGACCGGTGAAAATTTGAAGTTGTATTTTTTAATGCAGAATCATAAAATCCAAAAAAAAAAATTGTCAAAAAAAAAATATTTACCCTTGGGGTGACCCTTATCATTTAGGGGTATGAAAAATAGATATTGACCGATTCTATCCGATTTCGACCTACCCGATATACACACATATTTTCAAACAAATTGGCTTAGCCGTTTCGGAGGAGTTTGGTAACAAACACCGGGACACGAGAATTTTATATATAAGATATTCTTCGGCTTAGATCATTTATACGTCTAGATAAACGAAATATGACAGCTGTGAAAACTTCGAAAATAATTACGTTAAGAACTAACCTCTATTTTGAGCAATGGATGCATTCTAACACAAAGTGTCAATTTGTTATGTTTTTAAAGTGATAACCCTCACTTCTGGGATTAATTACACAAATAAATTTGAAAAAAAAAATTATGAACGATGCGGGACTCGAACCCGCGACCTCTCGCGTTCCGTGCGAGTCCTCTTTACTTAATAGATACTATACAGTTAAGATACGCCTTGCCTATTACAATTAGCGCCGCTCAGGATTCTTGAAAAACCCCAAAAATACTAAGCGTCACCACTCGCTCGTCACTTTGAGATATAATATGTTAAGTATCATTTGCCCAGTAATTTCACTAGGTACGGCGCCCTTCAGAACGAAACACAGTAAAGTGTATACATTACTGCTTCACGGCAAAAATGAGCCGTTGTGGTACCCATAATCTAGCCGGCATCCTGTGCAAAGCAGCCCACTGGTTAAACTTGTATCATAAAAGATTTTAATCTTTATATTTTTGATAGATGTATTTCTATAAAACCACAATATTTCTTATCTTAGGCACACGGACAAGTCAAGCCGAAACTAGAAAATATGCCGTTCAGTTTGTCGGACTCTCCAGAACCTCAGTATGAAGAAACTGCAGATCTTTCACATACGATCGCTAAATTAAGGTCTTTGTTGAATGAAGCAACTGCGACGCCAAGGTACGTTGGTAAATATTGATGAATTTTGATCTAGAAAGAATAGTAGTGTTGTACCATTGGTAGAACGCCCACACGTATTTTCGCCCACGCTTTGAAGGGATTCTTAGTTTTGCCACTAGTACGAGTAGACCAATATTTGGGTCAAAATAAGTTGAAAAAATGAGTGTTTCAAATAAAAAAAAAATAGGGTATTTAAGATATTAAAAGGTAACTTTTCACCGAATTTCCCGGAAAAAAATATTTTGTAAAAGATAAAAATAAGAAGCCAAAAACTTGGTTATTTCAATTTTTCACATAAATTATGAACTTATGTGAAAAAAGTGTAAAGACAAAAGTTGTAGATCTTTTTATTACCTACAACTTTGTAATGTATCTTTTTTCCATAGGACTTGTAGTTTTGCAGGAAATCGAGATAAACCATTTTATACCCTTAAACACCTCCTCCCCCTTTCCACTTTCCGACCTCAGATCGCCCGTAATTTATTTCTCCTTTCATTTTTGTTATATTTTCTTTCTTTTCCACTGGGTTTCATTCTACTACTATTTTTTTTTCACATTTTATCATTTTCAAAGGCTTTAGCACTGGTCTTACTACTTTAACTACTTGTATTTGAATTCACAATAAGAATTTAAAATCACTTTTTGAACGTTAAAATCTACCATCCCATTGAGTAGATATGCCTCAGACCTGAGAACAATGGTAGCTAGAAATTTCAGCGTCCCATTTTTAACAAAATTGCATTACAATTAAATGTATTTATTAAATAACGTCGCTAGGTCATCGATTTAGTCCCAAGGTCTTCAAATCTGCCACCTATAAAGTCATTTTTGGTACAAAACCATGTCAGTCATGTCATACAGTCACAAAGGAAAAGGTACAGAGGCGGACCAGTAGAGAAAAGGGAAGATATATTGGTAGTTTTTGACTTTCAATAAGTGATATCATATCCTAGTTTTAATAAAAATATTTGAATTTGAATATTGATAAGGATTGTAGGAAGCAGAGACAGATAAGTGGAGTAGGCCTTTGCTCAAATTAATATAGTAGTGTATTTTTAAGAAGGTAATAGGTATACAGGTGTCCCAAAGTTATGGGACATGAAGGGAAAGTACCTTAAATATCGAAGGTAGGCTATTTTACTGAAAGAAGACTTTATGTTATTTTTAAAAGTTAGTACTTCTGCATTCAAAGATTTTTTAAAAATTACTTGCCTCGTCTGGGAATCGAACCGACTGAAATGTAAAAAAAAAACACCCCTACTTTTATAACGCCAATCGAAAGAATGGCCAAAAACTAATAACTCTTCTTGAGTAACATAGTATTTACTTAGATAATTTATGTGTCTAGATAGAGTATCTTATGATAGCTGTTAGACAAAGGATAAAAACAGGCCAGTTATATTAGTTTAATGTGCGTGACATGCTACTTCTTGCACTCGCGATTTGTATGATCACTCTGTGATGGTGTGCATGAATTACTCAAAATAGAGGTTAGTTCTAAACAACATTTTTTTTGACGTTTTCAAAGCTTTCATAGTCTCTCTAGACGTATTATTGATCTAAGAGTATATAATTCAATGTATACATTTACATTTGCAGGGGCGAAGAAGTTTGGTGGGAGAGTGCAGAAGAGACTCAAGGTAGAACGCAGCGGCATCACACTGAAAGACAGGTGGACACTGCATCTCTTGCTGGTGAGTTGAATACTAACAGAAACATAGGAAATATCCGAATTTATGTTCGAAAGGAAACGTTTGCACTTTTATAACACAATATCCGGACGACCAAGCCTTGCTTGGTTATTTAAGAATGTACAAAACTTGAACAAAAAAAAAAGTAATAGGACATCTGGATTCGAACCGAGGTCTTCTGCTTTCCGGATCACCCAATGTCCCATATAAGCTTTTATAGTATTGTATATAGTGGCGAAATTTACCTTTGTATTCTAATGTTATTGTAGCTGTTTCTCATTAAAACACGGATAAAAGTACATTTTTTTAAATTGAAACCTAGCTAGATCGATTTATCGCCCCGGAAATCCCCTGTATACTAAATTTTATGAAGATCCAACGATCTTCATTAGTTGAACATAGTGTCAATTTGGATATCAATCCCCCAGATATCAATAGTACTTAGATTCCTCTTTATTTCCAATAAATTCACTTTAAGGGACTAACTTATATTATTCGTTGATCTTAATTAATATCGTAAATGTGACTTTTTTTAATGGTTCGCAGATGAATATGATATGACTTTGGAAAGGAATGCCCCGGCATCTCCTGAACACATAAACAATATGCAACGTCTTGACAAGTGAGTAATTTGCTTTAGTTTTTCTGTTCAACTTAAACATTTGTCAATGGTAAATGATTAATACTTATTACCCGCCTAGCAAAGGTCAAAATTTTATTAATCGTTAAATTCAATAAACTTCAAAACGCAATCCAAACAGGAATGAACTTGTTTAGAAAATGGCGGACCAAATGTTGACAATTACTGCGGTACTGTCTGCTTTCCTGTACCACGAAACACGTAACGACAGCAGCTATCGTCGACCAACTGACGCCATTAGCGAACTAGCAATAGGAACAGCAACAGTAATCGCTCGCTATCGCAATGTAACTAAGTAGCGGTCCATTTGTTTACATTTTTTATCTCATCTCGCTGGCCTTAGTATAGCAGTGATTGTATAGTCTTGTATTGTCATTATGTCAGCTTGATGTGTTAACAAGCGCCACCAACGTCATGAATTGCCATAAGATATCCCAATTAATAATTACATTTATTTAAATACTATCTAAAATAATTATCACTATGATTAGAAATAATTATAATAGCATATATTATCTTTAGTTAACTTGATTCGTTAGTTGGCAATACAGCAGTGCCAACTAACAGTTATTTATTTATTTAATTAAATTGCGTTACATGCGACTTAGTTACTAAACAAAATTGTAGTACTATGAACGATAGAGGGGCAGATTTTCAAATATTTTTTTCCTCTAAAGTATTCATTAATAGAATAGTAACTCTTTCTAAAAGTAACTTTTTCAAAGAGCTTATGAATTTTTTAATATTCGGAACTGTGTAATGTTAATTTAGATTTAGTTTGCAAAAGATTATTTTTATAGCATAGTTATTTTATGATTTATTATAGTTGGTAGCGTCGTGCCCTATATAAGCCAGAGCGCTAAGTTCGAGGAGGCATTACTTATTTTAAATTCTAAGGGGAAACGCTCCCCAAATTGTATTGAGTCAGTTATTATTATAAGTATTAGTGAAAACTGTAAAATACAGATATTACAATTTTAAGTGCGTTTAAATTACCAACCCCTTCTACAGTCATTCATGGTGATTCAACAGATTATTCCAGCGCACGGTGACGGGAGTTTTCAACACAATCCGCGGGGCAGTGGGAGCTGAGGGGGAGGAGGGCGGCCCGTTGGAGAACTCGGGTGGGGCTGAGTGCTGGAGCTACGTGTGCACCTCGCTTGAGTGTACTGTGAGTGTTGTCTAAAACTATTTTCATGCAAAAGCTTACTTAACACTTGACACTTAAAACTCAGTGATCACCAATGCACGTTCAAATGATGCAACGCCGGAGCCACAGTTGCGCTGACGGCCTTTATGGTGGGTGGAAGCGCTTTTTTATTTGTACCCAAGATTTTTGACCTGCCAACAGCGCCCAGGGAAGCTTATTTTATGTTCCAGTTTAAATTCCCTGTGCTTCCCCGGGGCATGAAAATAATAGGGAAGTGCCAGGCCCAAGGGTATCTTAAGAGGCCATTTACCAGTGGGAGGCTTCTTTGCACAGGATACTGACTAGATTATCGGTACTACAACGGCGTCTTTTTCTACCCTGAAGCAGTAGTGTGTAAGCATTATAATTGTGCTTCTGTCTGAAGGAAATTACTGGGCAAATTAAACTTCACATCTTATATCGCAAGATGACGAGCGGAATTGTAGTACCGTTCAGATTTTTGGATTTTTCAAGAATTCTGAGCGGCACTACATTGTAATGGACAGGACGTATAAATTACCATCAGCTGAACGCCCTGCTCGTCTCGCCCCTTATTGTCATAAAAAATGTCTTAGGTTGTGCTGTAATAATCTTGGCAAATAAATCATTTCTGGTGTATATATATCACTTCTTTCACACTTCTTTTTTGAAACACGCGTGTGTGACGATGGTTCTGGTTGCAGGTGGGGGGGGCAGTGTCACGTCTAGTGGGGTCGCGGCGGGCCGTGTCACACGTGGATGCAGCACTTGACTCCCTGCACCAGCTTCCCTCGGGCCCCCGGCTCAACACGCTGCCTGCACCGCTACAAGCTCACCCCGATGACTTTGGTGAGTGTCAAAGGAAAGGTGGGGGGTTGGACTTAGTATCCCGTACACCCATTAGCATGTAATCGTTATTTATGCAACTGTTGTATAATATTAAAACACGAATGTGGGTTTATGGTGATAATAGTATCACATGAGTGTTTAAATACCTAATTATTAACAGTTGCATACAAGACTTTATCTACACCCATAATGTGAATCCTCTATAAAAGATTCTTAAACAGTTAGCGTATTGCCAACATTAAAACCTCCAATGTTCTAATAACACTTACATCATCCAAACGAGTGTTGTAATGAAATTCAATACAACATTACAACACTCGTTTGGTTGATGTAATGGTTACTAGGACTGGCTTTTTAATGTTAGCAGTAAGCTAACTGTTTTAGAATCTTTATTAGAAGATTTAATGCATGGGTGTAGATAAAAAAATTGTAGTTGATAGAGCTTTAGTCCACTATTATAATGATACCACTCTTATTACAATGTAATGCACTGTTTTCAAGAAAATAACGAAAAAAAATTCTAACCTGAAACGAGTAAATCGTAAATAAAACGGTACATTAGCGCTGGCATGTCGCTCGAGGCAAAAACTTGCTAATAACTGTCATTTGTAAATGAAAAACAGTAAAAATAGTATGGGACAGACTAGACTGTTTCATCAATAAACATTTTTAAACTAAACTGGCTCGAACCCAGAGTTGTAGAGCCAGTAAAAAAACAATAATTATTTTTCTATAATTTCCTACATTGTTTATATTCCGTTTTCCTTAAATATTTATTCCGTTTCTATCATAGTTCCGTGAATGTTAGTACTTTTTTTGTTATTTTCTTGTAAACTGTGCATTACCTTGTAATTATTAATAAGAGTGGTAGCATTATAATCCAGGACTAAAGCTCTGAATTATAATATTTTTACCCCATAATTGCTACCATAACTGCCATAGTGCTACGAGATTCTAAATTTTAACCAATTTGGGTTATATACGAAAACCAGCCCGTTACGATGTGATGGTAATTTGTTTGTGGTCAGTTTATGGTTTTATTCACTCTGGCTTTCCCAGATCCGATCAAGCAGTAACAGTAGATGTCTTTTGTACTGTAATATCTATCAACATAATATATATTTATCTTAGATAATTAATACGTCTAGATAGAGTCTCTTGCTGTTAGATAACCGATATAAGTTCAGTGTACGTGACAAGCTACGTCTTACACTCGCGATTTGTATAACAGTTTGTGTGAGTGTGCGTGAATTGCTCAAAATAGAGGGTAGTTCTAAACTCATTTTTTTTCGACGTTTCACAGCTCCCATAGTCTATCTAGACTATAAATGATCTAAGATATTTATCAACTTGATTCTCAGCAATTCCCTTCAATAACAAACTGTATGACATAATGCCATGGAAATACCCAAAATACACCAAACGAGCTGTATTCATATCAGTCAACTTTCGGATTTCTTTAAAATTGTGTGTTCGGGATCCCATCGTCGTATTTAGTAATATAATAATACATGGGGCACACTTAAAGTTTTGCATTTCTAGCTAATCTAATTAATAAATAAATTTTTTAAACGTTGCAACCTTCTTAGTAATAAAAAGAACTATTGGCGGGAAATCATTTGTCAATTGTTTTTTATCGTGTGATTTCTTTGATGTGTTTGATACACATCAAAGAAATCAACGTACGCAACGAAAATGGAATTGAGTCGAAACTATTTTAGAGCGATGATTGTTTTTTGATTTTAAAAGTTCTCTCTTTCCGCAATACTGTGCCGCTCGTCTTCAAAATGCTTTTGGGAGAGAAGCACCTTGCTTGAGCACCGTGAGGCGATGGTTTGCTGAATTTGAGAGAGTTCGGGTTTCTTTACATGACGAATTTCGTAAAGGGCGGCCTTCAACTGCCGTCAACGAAAATAATTGCCTTCTGTTAAGCGGCTAATAGAAGAAAACCCGCGAATTACCTATGGAACAATTCGAGGACTTTTGCGGTTTGGTATGAGCCAAATTCAGAAAATTTTACACGAAGAATTGTCAATTCGGAAACATTGTTGTCGTTGGATCCCTCATGAACTAACTGACAGCGGAGCAGAAGCGGGCTCGCGTGGAATGGTACTCATTCTAATGAAATACGACCACGGACGTTTTAATCATGTTTATGACAGCAATCTTGTGAATGAGTGTTTGAAAATGAGAACAGGCCAACAAAAGTGAGGCAGGCGAGATACGTTGGTAAAAAGAAACCCCATTTTTTTTTCAGCTACGGATCCCATCTGCACAATTCTACTTGAAGATCAATAGAGTGTTACGAGTAATGCCGAGTGATATTCTACCATTTGTTTACCTACGGTGTTAAAAAAAGTTCGCGAAAGTCGACCAAAAATCCGCGTTCTCCTCCATCACAACTACGCTTCTTCACACACGGCCAACAAAACTACGTCATTTTTAGCTTCCGAAAAAGTACAACTCGTGACCCATCCTGCACTAAGCCCCACCTAGCACCCTGTGATTTCTCTATTTTCCCCAAAATCAAAGATTTGATGAGAGGTTTCACCTTTACCAATTCCGAAGAGGCAGTGATAGCGTTCAATCAGCACGTAGAAAACATGCCTTCAGATCTGTGGTCCTCCTGTTTTAAAAAATGGTCCGATCGCAATGAAAAAGTGTTTAAAATGTAAAGGAGAGTATTTTGAAAAGCAATAAACATAATATTTTGGTTATAACATGTTGTTTTTTTAAGTTACGCAAAACTTTTAGTGTGACTTTAAGGTTATCTGGACCGCTTTCAGAGGAGTGGAATAGCCAGGTTTTCCCAGTTTCCTGGATTTTCCCCCACAAACCTTATGTATTAGTTTTTTAAGCATAATAAAGTTATATCCCTCAACACGTAGATAGGGTTGTAGAAATAAGTTTTCTGATACCTACATATATAAGGCTTAATTGTAAATTGCTTTAATAAGTAGATTATAAGTAATTTTGTATATATATTACTATCAAATATAGAAATTTTGATTTTTTTTTTCAGAGGAGTGGTGCATGAGTGAGGGTCGTGCGTGGTGCGGCTTGTGGGAGACGCTCGGAGAGATGGGCCTGTCCCGCTCGCACCTTGCTACTCGCATAGTCACTTTATTATTCGCCGGTAACTATCTACAACGTATTTGAAAGAGCGTCATCTTCGTCCACCTTCGCACGACACGCCACAAGTTAGGACATCATCCCCACCATCTGGATGTGTGGCGGTCCTCCACAGTGCGGTTTACATGGAGCTTTCTTCCACGTACTACGAAGCTATGGAATGAACTTCCTTGTGCGGTGTTTCCGGGACGATACAACATGGGTACCTTCAAAAAAGCGCGTACACCTTCCTTAAAGGCTGGCAACGCTCCTGTGATTCCTCTGGTGTTGCAAGAGATTGTGGGCGGCGGTGATCACTTAACAACAGGTGACCCGTACGCTCGTTTGTCCTCCTATTCCATAAAAAAAAATATCAAGTCAATTTCCTAAAATGCAAATATTGGAGTTGAGCAGGTTATCAACAGCTGTAAAGTAGATTTTGTAGATGAAGCTACAATCTGAGAGTTAAACAAAGCATACAAGATTTTATCAACGTTACGTCACGCGAACGGTTGGCCCAGTTGGAGAGTGCTCGCACGGAATGCGAGAGGCCGCGTGTTCGAGTCCCGCATCCTTCATTAAATTATTTTTTCAAATTTTATTTGTGTAATAAATTTAATTCCAGAAGTGAGGGTTATCACTTTGGAACATAACAAATTTGTTGTTTATAGCAATTAGTTACCATGCTCTACTTAAACTTAACATTAAAACAACGATTTTAATGATGTTTCTTACAGATGTAGCGGAAAAACTAATAGATTCCTGGCTGCGGGAATTCACGGCGTGGCTAAGGAAACAAGTGTTTGAAGTGTTTGAGAAAATGTCGGAAGAGGAGAGCGAATGTTACGTGACAAATGCAGTCATGAGAGAAATGGATATAGATGAGACATGTCGACTTGTTATAGAGAAGTTACCTGGTAATAAAAAATCCTTCGTGTTCCCTCACATTGTACAAAATATAGAACTATCTTTTAAAATACATTTATAAAGCAAATATTTTAACCGACTTCAAAAAAAGAAGGTTGTTCTCAATTCGATGTTTTTCTTTCTGTTCGTAATTTTCGACTGGAAGAACAGATTTTAGTTATTCTTTTTAATTTGGAAGTTGGTGCTTCCCGTGTGGTACGATTCTAATTTGATCCAGATCTAACAATGGCATCCATGAGAAAACCATAAGTCTTATATTTGCTATAAGTATGTGAGCGACAAATGGACTCGATTTCGTTGATTCTTTTTTTATTGGAAAGAATATTCCACCGATTCCAAAAATAACAATAATTGTGACAAGATTCAGAATAATTAATTTGATTGTATGAGAATACGCAATTGTTTTGAAATATTTTTTGAAGTCGGTTGTTTTTTTTTAATTTCAGTTGCGGCCACTTTGGAGTAAGTACTCATAATACACACTCTTTCAATTTTTTTAACTGTTACACTATTGCAGCTTATGAGATGTTTTGGGTTACCCTTCGGGTACGTAAGTGGTTCTCTGGCAACTTTAAAACAATTTTACCTACAGACTGTATTTGATTATTTCAGGTGCATCAGTATTCGGCGAGGAGACGGTGAAGAATGCAGTGCATCTATTGGTGTCGAGCTTCAGTCACTCCCAGCTAAACCAAGATCTGGCATTGCGAATCCTCGATCTTATGACGTCACACTATGTGCGGGCCGCCGCTATTCGGAACCCGTCCTATGATAACAATTAATTGTATCGTTGCCGTTGAAAATCTCAGCTGTAGATAGTTTCAATAGAAAGTCCAAAGTGCTCTAGTTTGAAAAGGAAAAAAAATTACGTCTCTCTATATTTCGCACAATTCTAGTAAAATAAAGACTTCCCTGAAAAAGGCATACAATAATAGTGATAGTAGTACCTTACCTAAATTGCGTGCGTACAAAGTACACATGTCAGTAGTGAAAGCTGCATTGTGCATGAACCTCTAGACTGCATATGAAGTCCTGGTGCATGTTGCTAGGATGAAACATGATTTCAACCGCTATGAAAGACATTACTATCACCGCTACTATATTTATGTTCTCTCGGTGTCTGTGTAGTAATACATCGTGCGCATGACGAATATATTAAGGTATACTCGCGTCATACATAAGACAATCTCTTCTTCAACTATGATTGCCTGGTACCAAAACACTACATAATGCGTCCTATCTCATTCTCTTCCACGTTAAATCTTATGAATTTATGTCTCTGTCTCTTTTTACTGTCTGGCTTTTTCGTTTCTTCGGCTTTAAAATCACAACGATACTAAGAAAGTTTTCACTTCAAAAATAAGTCGCTCTTGAAAGATTCGTACAAGTCTAGTGATAATAATGTTAACAATATGACGCCTATGATATAATCGCACCCAGCATCATTTTTTTTTATGGAATAGGAGGATAAACGATCGTACGGGTCACCTGGTGTTAAGTGATCACCGCCGCCCACATTCTCTTGCAACACCAGAGGAATCACAAGAGCGTTGCCGGCCTTAAAGAAGGTGTACGCGCTTTTTTTGAAAGTACCCATGTGGTATCGTCCCGGAAACACCGCACCGCGGTTCTTTAAGTTTATTACAAAGGTTTTGTGTTAGATCGGCTTTTTCCATCCGCGGCATTAGTAAAGCTTATAATATAATATAATAATCAAGGCTTATAGAACAACTCCAATATCGAGTCCCCCCTGAAAACTAGATCTGGAAGGACCTTGAAACGTCAGGTTAACTAAAATAATAATACTTAATAATTGAACTTTTAAGCAAAATCTCATTGTTACAACGTTACAACTGAAAAGAACTCCAATATCGTTTAGAACCGGAACGAAATAGTAGTCTTGGAAGGAACCAGATACTTTCAACTTCTAAATAGTTCCAAACTTAGGTTCCAAATATCTCCTTTAGAGTTCAAATTCCGAAGCATGCTTCAACAATATTTTATCTCACTTTTCTATCATCATATCATATATAAACATGAGTGGCGGCTTTTATTAGGTAAATGTTATGTCTGGATAGTCTTAATATATCTAATAATTAGGTCTCATACTTGTGAAAAACATTCACAAATATCTCTCCACTTCACACTCGTTAGTGAGGCCATAAATATATTCCAATGAGTACCAACAAAAAATGGTAGATAATGTAATTATTTAAATAACTCCACGAGTACTATATTATTGTTGTAGTCGTTATTCTATATTAAATTTTATATTTTTAGTTATAATTATAATGTTATATAATACCAATTATAATATTAGGTATATAATATCATGCAATTTCGGCTATCTCCGTTTTCTACAAGATTACCTATAGTCGTCATCTGTCAATATATCAATGACTGCACGTTTCATACACTCGAGTGAATCGCTTTTTTTCTTAGACAGTTTCGCTTGGCTGCACTACCCATTCATATTGCTTACATTTTTTGAAAAGAGAATGTAAATACTACGTAATAAGAGGCGGAACTGCCTAAGTAAAAATTGAAGTTTAATTTAGTATGAAATGTGCAGTCATTTGACATATATTTGAAATAGTAGTAATTAAAGTTTCGCGATTGGCCACGAAGTATAATCCGGCTATGTCTGTCACTTTTTTTTATAAGATTATAGCCGTCATCTGTCAATCTGTCAATGACTGCACAATACATACAATCGAGTGTATCACTTTTTTCTTTACAGTTTCGCTAGCATTGGCACTATGTCATTAAATCAATCTTATTATTATAAAAAGTTAGTTTTAAAGTTTAGTTTATAAATTATATTATTACAATTTCGTTACATATTTATTTTAGAATTTATTTCGAATTTAGGAAATAGCAAACCTTTGAAATCTAAATTCTCTTAAAATTACATCAACTGCTCAATAACTGTATGGAAGTTGGATTAATAGAACTCACTATGTACCAACTGATTTTTTCAGATCTGACTAAATAAGATAAAATATATATTAGGTTATTATATTTGTTTATGTACATACCTAGACACTCAACTTCTAGTCTTCTTTGTAAGTTATTTAATATAATTGCAATGTTTACATGTGAAATACACATAATATAAATGATATGTATCAATCTGTGGTTTTAATTAATGATAAAATAACTAAATCGTTGAGACAAGTTTTTCTTCTAAATGGTAAATAAATAGGTAGGTATGTCTTACAGCTGGATGATGATCTTACATGACGTAATGACAGTGACAGCATTAATTTATTTAAAGCTAACTTGATCCTTGACATCCCCATATGCTTGCTCTGCACTGATAAATGCACTCCAGAATTTTTGTCTAAAGTAGAAATTAGGGATCACTCTCTCTTAGGACTGTGGCCTAGATGAAGGAAATGTGGTCAAATTATTTTTAGTTGCCCTTTCGTACATTCTAATTTATACAATCTTATGTCTAACTTCTATTATTCCTCGTCCTTTAAATAATTTCAAATTTCTTTATTTGTACAAAGTTATTGACAACCACATGAAACTTTCCTGGTAGACTTAGATAACCTGTGTTAGAAAATATAATAATTTTCCTGGTTTTTACTCCATTATATTTTATGTAAGTAAATATATTTGGAAACTCAAAGTAACATTAAACTTAAAATCATGTACATATATACATAATAAAATATGTTTAAGTATTTATTTAGTCATAATTGTATTTAAGTAGTCACTTTCAAAAAGCCCGTAGTCGCCTCTTACGACACCCTTGGACCTGGGACTACCCTATTCTTTTTACGCCCCGGGGCAGCACAGGGCTTGATAACTAATCATAAACCAAGAAAATGCAAAATGTTTACAAATAGACATTTTACTTACGATTGGTTAATTCGGACATATAACGTTTTCCGCGTTTATTTGCAAGGCTGTTTGACATTCGGAAAACTTCATAAGTATCATTGTATTGAAAGTGTTGTCAACAATATTGTAAACATTTTGCATATTCTTTGTTTATGCTTAGTTATAACTTTATACCAAGTTTATTTGTAAGGCCGTTTGTCTTTATCTTACCTTTGTTACTATAGAATTAAATGACAGGGAGAAGTAATTTTAAACAAGGAGCAACTTTACACTGCACTTATTAATAACGATTATTTAATTTTATTTTAAGCTATTGCATAGCTTCTATCGCGGGCCCTGAGCGTGGAGACCGAATCCAGAAATTCCGTAACGAAAATAACCTAACACTTACTTACTAGATCTATATAGATATTTCGCCTCCGTCATAAAAGTTGCCGTGGAACAGCAGTTATTACGTATGCTTATTTTGCAAAAAGGTCCCAGGTTCGAGCCTGGGGTACCACTTTGTTTTTTTTTAATTTTCTTTTATCACGTTTTTTTAATTTTTATTATTATGACAAGCATTTTTATTTAGTTTCACCTGTCCCGTTGTCTGTCTGTAATCAAATCTTGCAAGTAAAATTTTACTCACTTCCCGTTTGCTTTTTTTTAATTAATTTAATAAAAAAAAAATACTGCATAATTATAATTGCATAAGTTGATAAAAAGTGCTATGCAATAGCTTTACCGCGGCAGTCCCCGAGTGCCACACGTCTTTTTATTATTCATTAAATAATTAACCGTTATATCTTGAATATTCATCATTACTATAAAAATACTCTATACTTTGTGGCCTATCATAACGTCACAATGGCTAAATTGTCGTGGCTCATATAAATGAAAGTTATTTTTTTTAATAGAGTCATTGTTTTGGTAAGTTAGGTACCTACTTTCGTCGGCGCTAGATCTTATTGAGGATTTTAGTCTCCCCAACGACTTCCATTGTTGACGAAACTCTTTATACACTTAGATCTATAAAGATAATAATAATATATTAAATAGAATACATAATAAAGGCCTTTTATACTGCGTGATTTAATCCGAATTATTTTCAGCTTCCTTGCCATTCGCTACAGGTGGCCAATCCCAAAGAGAATTTAAACACTACGTTCACAAACCGAAGCATTTTCGAGTTATGTTTAACTTGACAATCATTTTTGGTGCTCGTGCCGTCTACTGCTTGCGTTGTATCAAATTAAAATAAAATAGGACTTTTTTCATACGCAAAGGTAGGTCACATAGATGATACTCTTGAAAGTAATAAGTTAAGATTGAGCCAAGTGCAGAACTGATCACAGTCGTAGTTTTCCAATAACAGCACTAAAGTACCTACATCATGTGGCATAATGATCAATGCTGAATGTTTCAACTACAGGAACGCTTCGCACAATCGAACACTCCCAAAAGTACTGCTTTTGCGTGATGCGTGCAATCGATACCAACTCAGTGGCAGAAAAGTAACAACACGTGTTTTTTCTTTAAAGTTGGCTTAGAAATTCTATTTATAAGTATATTAACGTTAGTTATATTGTTTATTGTTGAAAAAAATTTAAGGGATTGGTTTCGTCGCAGTTTTTTGGAAATAATAAAATTTAATTCAGTCTGTGTTAAAAAAAATAAATACAGTATGTATGGATGAAGATGCACACGTTGATTTTTTTTTGCCGCACATAGTTTTAGCCATCATTCTGCACTGCTTAATACATTAACGAAATAGAGTGGAGTGCTGACATAGTATGGAAGTTTTCGTACTAGATCCGGTTTCCGTCATCCGATTTATTTCAATCAACCGTAGAAATAGTTCTACGACTACTTCGGACCGTGTTTTTACGGATATGGATCGACCTCTGATTGGACGTAGTGGGAAAGCGCTCTTAGTATGAAAGTTACTTGAAGCACCCGATTACCATGCTAGGAGGAGGATATATGTAGGTATCATCACTTTTTTACCAATCCAACATGTTTTTCTTGTCAGGGATCGCTTTCTTTATTACTCTCCTTAAAACAACATTTTTATAAAAACTATTATAGGACCACATTACCTACAATCAAATAGTAGCACCACACACCGAATTCTCAGATCAAAGAGTAATTTTGCTCTGAAGAGTAATTAACTTTAAGGATGGTTTCTTTTTCCCTAAAACCAGCTAACACTCAAGGGAGCTTATTTTTATTGTTTGGGTTGATGGCGTCACGGACGAGTAGATGGCGTATCCTTTTTAGATTTCACCAATGACGAGTGTTTATTAACCGATTCTGTTATATCTGATTCCTGAAGGAACAAGGTCACGATCAGAAACTAAGAAAATTGTTACTGCTGAGATCATTCACCGCAGAGAATAAGGGAGCTTAATCTTGTAAGTAATCCCTTAAATTGAAAAATGTTGTGCTTTGAGTTGCCAACGTCCAACAGACATAATTTAAATAAAATCTCACAAAAAACAGCTGTCAGTTTATATTTATTAACTTTTATTGACACATTTATTTCATAATGGGGTTGAATATTGAGCTCTTTCTAATAAAAATTGGGATTAAAATGTCAACCCTCGCAAAGGCCCATTTAGAATTTGTAGAAACGAGAATGTCATGTGTCAAGTTATTCTACAAGTATTGAAAATGTCAAATAGCAAATTGCAATTCTGGGATATCTGAAATCATGCAGAAGCCACAGATGACAGTACACTAGAGAACACCTCAAATCACAACAAAAGTCACTTAGATCCAAGAACCAAGATTAAAAATTATAATTAATTTGAATGGAAAGGGTAAATAATGCGAGATTTTCATGATATCCCTACATAACTTTACATCAGCCTAAATATTGCAAATCATTTTCCTTCAGTTTTCAAGATGGAATCAAGTCTTGAGCACGAAGACTTGCTTATAAAACTAAGAGCAAAGTTAAATGAAGGTAAAATTAAGTTGTGGGATCCTCCTTATATTTCAAGTGATGATCAAAACACTGAGAGCTTTCTGGTTAGTATATAGTTTTCTTGCGTTTCTAATTCTTAAAATAGATAGATATTAAAAGTGATTATTTATCTAAATATTTATAATTTTTCAGGAATTAGCGAATGCATATGCCATAGATTTATCAATAGATGTAAATATAATAATTGATGGACTGAAAGAGCTTCAGCAGCATTCAATAGAGAGGTCAAAAGCCAATGAGGAGTATAAAGAAACTGGATGTGCTACATTAAGAGTAAAAACTACAGGACCAGGCAATAAAGGTGTTATCCGGGTTGTGAGGAAACTGACCATAATGGGATCAGAGTTGATGGAAACTGTTGCTGAAGCATTAGGTGTTGAATCATCAAGGTAAGATTGTTTATTTTGGAATGAGACATAAAGTAAGGATTCTTGTTACAATTAGATATTCTTTCAAAGTAAGTCAAATGAACTTAATCCAAATAGTCTTAAGCTAAACGCTTTTGAATTGTCACTATAAATATTTCTTTAAATTACTGAATCTAACATATGTTCGGAAAAAGTTGAGCTTGTTATAAGAACATACAAGAAGCTCATAAGTCAAGCTTTTCAATCAAGTGGAGTAATACAATGTTACAATGGCTGTAATATACAAAACAAATTAGTTTGTAAGGTATCCAATAGATGAATTTTGTTTAAATAATATTAATCACTAGTGGATCCTGCAAACGTTGTATTGCCGATATTAAAATCGCATAACAAAAGTAACTGTTGATCGTAGATGGGTGAAAATTTGAAGTTGTATGTATTTTTTAATGCTGACTCATAATGAAACAAATTAAAAAAAAATGTCAAAGAAATTCGTGTGGACCACCCTTAACATTTAGGGCGATGAAAAATAGATGTTGTCCGATTCTCAGACCTATCCAATATGCACTCAAAATTTCATGAGAATCGGTCAAGCCGTTTCGGAGGAGTTCAAAGCTTAACACCATGACACAAGAATTTTATATATTAGATTTCATAAAAGGTAATGAAGAATAAACTATATAAATATAAATTATATTATACTGGAATCATAATTAATATGTATTACTTTGCAATGGCCTCATACCGGGCCAAACACCTGGGGTCACCGAGGACTCTCCCCGAGGTCATGGGTGACATCAGAGGTTTGATACATTACCTTGAGGAACTGGGGTGGCAGAATTAGCCGCCCTCCTCACCACGCAAAATAGGCGCGCTGTAGTCGTCGAGTAGCGGATAATAGCCCGTGATAACCTATAACCTACTTTGCAATGCCCCATGAATTTTATTAATATTGATATTCTATTGAGAAACAATAAAGCATGCAGTAGGGTGAACTGGATGAAAATGTAGTGTTATTACACTACATTTATTACTACATATTTACTATTATTTACTACATATATTTTACATGCTATGCCTCCACTCAAAACATTTGTTTCTAGCAAGGTAGGCACTGTAGATCTAACTAATCATAGTTGAGCTTTGGAATATGCAATCTGGATATTGCTTACTGTAGGTATTTAGTATCTATCGTAAGGAAAATTTTATGAGTTGGTGTTCAAAAGAACTTTGATTTTAAAATAACAGAACATAATAGAGTAACTAACACTATATTCATTTAGGTTCAAAACGAGGTATTCACTGCCTAATTGCCTATATGATATGCCGCCCCTGCCTCCAACTCTGTCTGCACTTGTTCACATATTATTATATTTTACATATTTCAGCTATTCTGTAAATTGTTGTATGGCTTAATTGGTCTTGCAATGCGGAGATAGTGTAAAGATCCTTAGGTCATATCTGTGGGGCATTTTTTTAAATATTTTCTTTTTTATTAAATAACAAGAAAAAATATCCTCAAAAATTTGTAAGGAAATTCTATTGCATGACTTGCAGTAGAGTATATTAGGAGAAAATATGACTTCCTAACAATAGATTTATATGTACTCATGAAAAACTTGCATTACAATATTTTATAAATTGTATTGTTTCTAAAATTTCCAATTCATTTCAAAGTGGTGGTATAGCTGTAATTGGTAAGACAAAAGGAGTTTTGATAAAAATCAATGCCTTTTATTCCTTTTTGTTTATTCAAGATAAATAAACAATAAATTTATCTCCTTTGGAGTGGAATTTTAATTGGACATGCCCGAAAATTATATAATATCTGATGTCATGGGTATGCAGCATCCACCTTCTTTATGAGTTATTAAGTATGATATTTGCAAAATTTAATTTAAATAAATTTTGTTTTTTTTTTTTTTGATGAACATTTTTAGTGTTGTGTGCAGGTTAAAATTATATTAAGTATCTTCATATCCTTATACTGTTATTAATATTATTGAATTTATCAGAGTGAAGCTAATATTTAATGGCAAAGTAATAAAATCTGCACCAAGCTTGGCTGAGCAAGGAGTGAACAATGGAATACAATTAATGGCCCTGATTATGGCAGGTAAACAGATTAAAATTGTAGAACAATTAATATTAGGTTGAAAAATAAGTCAAATCTAAGAACATCTTAAAAAAATAAAAACATGCATGTGACTTGTTCATTGGTTAGACCACAGCCACTTTTACTAAAAGAACACCTTTTGCTATATTGTGCAGGCAAACAAAACAGTCTTAAATGTCATGCCAAAATATTGGGAGGTTAAAAAGTAATAAACAAAACATTCCTGGAGGAAAGTGACTTTTTAAGTATTTATGTTATCATTACTGCAGAAAGCCCGGAACAAGTGAAGAAGGAAGATAATATGTATATGGAGATGAAAGAAACACTAGATGATGCAACTCTGCTCTCTGAATATGTGGATGAGTTAGCTGATGATGAAGAATATATGAGGGTATGTTTATATTTTAAAGGGAAACAATAGCACCAATTTCATGAAAGGAAGGCAGGTTTTACAATAAGTGATCATTTCTCATGTACAGCCTCATGTCGTATGCTCCAGCCATTTAACCATGTGTAATGCACAGCTTCTCGAATTGTGGGAGATCCAGTGCTCTGTGACCGACTCAATCACTTGGTGTTGCACAGAGACATCCCCTCATTGTGTGTCTTCTACCACAATTATCACAGGGAATCTTCCGAAGAACATGAATAACGGTGGCAGGACTAACCACAATTACAATATTATTCCCACCATCTGGATGTGTGAAATTTCTTCCACATACAACCAAGTAAAGAGTGTATCCTAGTATGGTGTTACCAGGACGATATGACATGGGTACCTTTTAAAAAGCGCGTACACTCTACTAAAAGTCTGGCCAAGCCCATGTGATTCCTCTCGCGTTGCAAGAAAATATGGGTAGTGGCGGTGACCACTTAACATCAGGTGTACACGTCAGGTGTCACCTGTACTTACACTCGTTTTCTCCTCCTCATCCATAAAAAAATAGGTAGAAGAATTGATAATTATGTATTTGCAATATCATTCTGTTGAGTAGAGATGTGGGCTCTCTGCATCTTCTACCGCATTTCACGGGGAGTGCTCAGAGAAGCTGTTCGGGTTGATTCCAGCGGCCGAATTCCACCACCGGACATTACGTGCAAAGTACTACCGGCATCGCGTTGACGTAGGGCATCCACAACCGCGCGTTTTCACAAAATTTCTTGCCTCGCACAGCCACTTTGTGGGATCAATTACCGGCTGCGGTTTTCCCGAATCAATATGACTTAGGGACCTTCAAGAAAAGAGCATACTCCCACCTTTAGGCCGGCAGGGCGGTTGCCTCACCTTTCCTCATCCCGTGAGCCTCTTGCCCGTTTGCCCCCTCTTATATAAAAAAAAATATCATTTGACAAGGTACAATATAACAATATAATATAAATGATATCAACCTAACATGGCCTTTCTCTATTCTTAATTCCGCAAAATTTTCGAATTTCAGTTAGAAGATCAATCGGGGAATACCATAGAGTTGCCACGAGCAGAGAAAAGGGCACTCAGTGTTGGTTTGGCTATGCATAGCCGCGGGAGAGCTGCTATCAAGAAACATGACTATTCACTTGCTTTGGTTTTGCTTTTAGAAGCTGATAGACAGCTCAGGTAGGATATTGCAAGCCTTATTATATTTATCCTTTTGTATTTGTGAACTTGAAACGACAGTATTGTAGGGGAGCGGGGGGCTAGTTGAAACAATTTTACGCTTCTTGGCTATGAAAGCTTACTTGTTTGTTATTTATGAGATGTAACAGTACTATTCCAACTAACAACTATTCAACTATTGATTCCCAATAATTTTGTTATCTAACCTGTAACGATATTTTGTAGAAACGGCTTTGAAAATAAACTGACGAGTGTTACAACTTACCCCGTGACTGGGGCTAGTTGTAACAGGCTTGGGGCAAATTGTAACATTAGGAATTAGAAGCCAGTTTTATATTTTTTGAAGCTTTATTTGGCATAATTTGCATAAGAAACTTTACAAACGCTAAAACAGGTGTAAACCTTTAAGTTAAATTTTAAAATTAACAGAAAATATACAAAAACAAACAAATAACATGTGCTTTCTTTACTAAAACTATTGAGGCATTTTAGGCTTACAGCCATTTATAATCTTAACTACTTCAGTAATCAGACTTTTGATTAATTTTTAGCATTATAAACCTTAGCTACGTTATAGAAAACTTTTAAGTTTTACTCTTAATCTTAATATGATAGAAAAGTAATGTTGCAACAAATGTTAACAAATACATGTTCTTTCTTAAACTATAAACGTACTTTAGGATCAAAGCCATTTATTATAACAAAATCTTCAGTAAACATACATACAATACATGTGCCCTCATCTTGCACATGATGCATTGTATCCACTCTTCGTTTGAATTCATAAGTTTCCCCACAAGCTAAACAAAACCATTTTCCTCGGGTTCAGAATCCGTATGAGAATTTAAAACTTTCTTTTTACTTTTTCTATCCCTTGTCTTTTACCTTACTTAATCTTATCTTTTGTCATCGTTCTTTTGCCTTTCTTAGTCTACCGTGTTTTATTTGTCTTATTTAAATTTTCTTCGTGTTGTTTTTGTAACTCATTCTTCTCTGGCGTGTCTGTGAGGACACAGCATTTTCTTTTACGTTGAGGGTGGTTAGTCAATTTTCGTGGTGGAGCTTTCGGATAAGTTCTTCTTTTAGATGAAGAGAAATGATTGTGCTTTTGAATACCAGAAGGTCCAGGAGTCGGCTCAAAGTCAGGTTGACTTCCAGGTAAAGCTATTGTAAATAAAGTATCCTCAAATCTTGTTAAATCTAAGTTACTGTGTTCTAATTTTCCATGGATCTTATGATTTCACTGATACTTATACTTACACACGTATCTATATTTGCAATATTTGCTGTCAAGCTAGAGGCAATAATTTTTGCTTGATGATATAAGGATTTATACTAATAAATAACTTATAAGTAACATGTTACAACTTGCCCCATAAAAGTGTTACATCTTACCCCACTAAGAGGTTTTTGGAAATAACCTCTATTAAAAAAAAGTCGCAAACTTGGTGTGAAATTCCATTTAATATAATCAAACTTTACAAGTGCTTAATGTATTTGTATAAATCAACAACTGCTAAACCATTTGAAATCTACGATAATCAATTTTGTATAAACAAAAAAAAGTCCATTACCTGGCTTAATCGGAACGCCAGTACAACACCGCGACCTGCACCGTCCGGCGTGATACTGTTCTCGCTTATATTATAGAATGGGTATTACCTAGTGGGTTAGGTTGAAAATCAAACGAATACTCTTCTATTATCTAGGTAAAAAATGCTTGTTACTACTTACCCCTGTTACAACTAGCCCCCCGCTCCCCTACTTATTATGCTGAACCTTTAATTTATTTCAGTTCATTCTTTTTACGGACTTTCCCTGCGAGATCGAATCAGAAATGAGGAGATCCGTAGGAAAACCAAAGTTATATAACATAGCCCAAATGATTGCGAAACTGAAGTGGCACTGGGCAGTGCACATAGGTTGACGGATAATTGGCCGTTGGGGCAGTAAAGTCCTCGAATGGCGACCACGTACCGGAAGACGCAGTGTTGGTAGGCCCCCCACAAGATGGACCAACGATCTAATCAAGATCGCCGGAATACGTTGGATGAGGGCAGCGCAGGACCGATCGTCGTGGAAATCTTTGGGGGAGGCCTTTGCCCAGCAGTCGTCCGGCTGATGATGATGTTGTCTATTTTTACTTAATACTTAGACATTTTAAAGCTAATGGTGCAATAGTGATGAATATAAAAACAAACAAAAATCATTTATTTACTTACTTCGTAAATAAAATTCGTAAAAATGGCACTTGTGAATGTTAGTGAAATATTTTGTTTTACCATTTACCACTGTCATATTAAATATTTCAGCGAATGTCGCTCTCAAATCCTGAGTTCTGTGGACAACTGGGCTGTATTGCAGTTGGATATAGCGTGGTGCTACCTCTGCCTACGCAGCTTGCAGTCTGCCAATGATGCGGCCACGAGACTAACTAGGGCCGAATTGGCATTCAGAAAGACTTATGGCGAAGAACATGAGAGATTGATAGCTTTAAAAGGGACTGCTGGTATGTTTATATGTAGCCTACAGTCCGCCACCTAAGCTGCCACCAGCCTTATTTTTTATTGAATTAGGCGTTACTTTGCGGAAATCCATAATTATACAAATGATTTAAGTTTTCTTTAGTGTTAATTCCGCCAATATTTGTTTTTATTCAATTCGACACGTGTTTCGCCTCTACACGAGGCATCCTCAGGAGACTACAATTAACGGTTAGCTCAGTTGGTTAGAGCACCGGCACGGAACGCCGGAGGTCGTGGGTTCGAATCCCGCATCGTTCACTAGCAGTCTCGTGCCAGATTTTGGCGAGACAACACGTCCTAAAGGCAACACAGGTTGCCTTTAGGTCAGACCTAAGGAGAAAAATCTTTTGTGTTAAGGACGCGTTCTCAAAACAGAGAGGTATCGAATCGCACCACTACATTGACACCGCTCAAACACATACACGTACTTAAAGCTAATAGCGGGAATCAAATGAATTTGATACTTTAGCAAGTTTGAATTTTGTTTTTTTTTTTTAATACATATGTATTTTTGATAATTGGTTGGTGTATTCGTTTAGTAGTTAAATATTGAAACTTTAGATGGCAATTCCGTCGCATAACGTCGTGTGCAGTAAACGCAGTTTTTTTTAAATCCAAGATGGCCGCCATGAAAAATTATGATTTCAGCAATATGGGTATCGTATCCAAGGTTATCGAGGGTACAGAGAACGGTTTTGGGATCATTTTTGAAATCCAAGATGGCCGCCGCGCAAAATTATGATTTCAACAAAATGGGTATCGGATCCGAGGTTATCGAGGGTGCAGAGAACGATTTTGGGATAATTTTTGAAGTGAAACTTCTTTGCACGCATGTGAGTAAAATTTTTACGGATGAAACGGAATAAAGTGTCACGAAAATGAAGGACGTTTTTATCCAAGAAGAGGGGAGGGAGATTGAGTCTGATTGAGATAGAGTGAGAAAATGCGAATGTAGTATGAAGCAGACGTTACCGCTATGAAGTAAAACAAATTCACTACTAGCATTGTATCATGTAGGTTTAGCGCGCGGCCGCGAGTAAGTAGAACATCTTCCCTACTAGCTTTGTATTGTACAGGTTTCATGAGTAATAATAATTAGTAAAACATCTAATAATTTCTAATATTGAGAAAAATAAATTGGTTTAGAGAACAGATTAGGATAATTATTAATATAAACGAGATTTAAAAAATGGTTTTTCACAAATAAGTTTCAATTCTGACATGTGTACTTTGTACGCACGCCATTTCTTGTGTTGTCTGGTGCTTTGGACGTAGCTTCCTCCCTAAGGACACCTCCCCTACAAGTGGAGTTGAAAAAAATACTGGAGACTAACCTTGTGGGGTATCGTTGGATAGGTCTTTGAAAGTTAGATTCTGGTTTGATACATGACATTTTTTTTTTTTTTTTTTTTAATATATTTATTTAAAACTTTACATATTTATATAAATAAAGCAGCAACCAAAAATCACGAAGATTTGTCCGGATTGCTAACATGAGTTGAGTTCACAATGATAATTAAAATAAGATCAGAAAAAACTTAAGTAAGTACATACACAAGGTTTACAAGCAAAGCATCATTAGATCAGGTTCGCATTCAACCGGTCATCGTTGATTCATATCTCTATGCGAAAGCGGGACACTGCTATCTTTCGATCGCGCTATTCCGTCGCACACGCACAGCGATATGTCTATTCGCTCGGCCGGTGGGCGGTGACAAAGAACCCGATGTTTGACCCACTTAGAATGTAAGCTACAGGGTGTTCAAAAATTGCAATTTTAACTTATCTCTAATATTTTTTCTGGTGATGCTAATTTTTACAGATGGATCAATATCATTTAATAGCCGAGGAACCAAATATTGTGTTGTGCGCGAACCATAAATGTTATTGGACTTTAATGTTTTTAAGTGATTATTTGTGATTTTCCTAGTGGTTATTTTATGACAAATTTTACTTTGAATTTCATGATTGAAAAATTGTTCCTTAAGAAGACAATAATTAAATTTTGTGTGTATTGGTAAGATTTTACAGTGCCTGAAGAGATCGTTACATTCATTCGCTTTATGTTGTTCTTTTACTACTGGGGAGACTATTTCTTTAATTATCCTAATTTGCATGTTTTGTATTTTATCTAGGTAGGTCTTAAATGTTCTGCCATAGCTGGTAATACCATAACTTATAATGGAATCGGCTAGTGAGTTATATAATAATAATAATATTTTATATGGTATTCTACCCTTTATTAAAATTAAATTGGCTAAAAATGCTCTGAGTTTGTCACATACAGTATTGATATGGGGGAGCCAGTTAAAACAACAATCGATAACTAAACCCAAGTACGTATGATTTTCAACAGTTTCAATAGTGGGACAGCTACATATTTGTAGCTTTTGATGAAAACACATATGGCAATGCGCCTTAAGCTTCTTGATTGTGTCATAATTAGTTTTAAGATATGGTGATCGAATATGCATCAATTTCGTTTTATCGGCATTGAGGACAAGCCTATTGTCGTGGCACCATTTGTTAAGGCGGTCGAAGTCAAACTGAAGGTTCTCAAGTGCTTGTTCAATGTTTCTACCAGCGATTACAAGACAAGTGTCATCAGCGTATTGATATGATGTACAATGCTTCAGTATATTATTTATATCATTGACATACGCGATAAAGTGTATTGGGCCGAGCACTGATCCCTGTGCTGTTCCTTCAGTAACTGATAGAACATCACTCTTGGCATCTTCTATTTTAACATAAAATGACCTATTTTTGAGATAATCCTCACACCAATTTAGGGTCGGGCCTCTGATTCCAGAGTTTCCAAGTTTCGAAATCAAGCATTCGTGATTTAGAGTGTCAAATGCGCGCGAGAAGTCAATAAAAAGGACAAAGACGTGTTTGCGATTACCTAAGTGACCGTTAATTTCATCACTGAACTTGGAGAGCAGCAGCGAAGTACTTTTGAGTGGTTGAAAACCATACTGGTTTTTGCTAATAATATCATGGTTGTGATAAAACGATTGAATCTGATCACTGAGGTACTTCTCAACAATTTTATCTATAGATGATAAGAGGGAAATAGGACGATAGTTAGAAACATCGTTCTGTTTCCCTTTTTTATGCACTGGTCTCACGCAACTTTGCTTTAATTCCCTCGGGTACTTTCCGACTGCAAAGCTAACGTTTATTAAATGCGCTATAGATGAGGATATTTTATTTGCGATACATTTGACATCTCTAATTTTTATGGCATCACCACCTTCAGCCTTTCTATTATTTAACCTGGATATTAACTTCTCGATTCTTAAGGGTGTTGCATTTTTAAAGCGAAGAGAGACGTTAGCATCCATTTTATATTCATCTGGATCTAAAAGTTTAATCGGGCAAGAAGGTATCATAGCCTTGACAGCATTTCGGAATTCTTGTGCAAACTTGTTTGCAATAACTTTGTGAGACTGTTGACTGTAGTCAAAAGCCTTAGAAACTATTTCATCTATCGATCTACTAACCCTGCCGCAAATATTATTAACGATCTGCCAAAGTTTTCTAGGATTTTTCATATTTCTATTTATTTCATTCTGATAATATCTGTTCCTACTTCTTTCAAGGGTCTTATGAATTTTATTCCTAATCTGATTATACTCTAGTCGAAGACATTTGTTTGTCGGATCTTTTTTCCAACTGTTGAAAAGGGCATCCCTTCTATCAGTCATTTGTAGCATAAATTGCTTCACCCAGGGTTGTTTCGGTAGTTTATTGATGCGTTGCGCTTTAAATTTTAAGGATTTGTTATAAGCTAAAGTAAAATTAGATTTTATGAATTCATAAATTTTTTCAGGACATGAAATATTTGTCGTATTCAACCACTCAATATTATTTAGTTCCTCGTTTACAATTTTACTGTCATAGTACTGCATTTTACAATTATATTTTGTAGCACGCTGTATATTACTTGTAGCTTCGCATGCCAACAGAATGACGCGGTGATCCGCCAGAACTGTATCGACTGCGGCCGTGCACGGACTCAATGAAATTAACTTCGTAAACAAGTGGTCAATGCACGATTTTGTAATTTTATTTAATCTCTTTTCAATTCTGGTATAGTCAGTTATACCTACATTGAATCCGCGCTCGGAGAGCATATCGATGTACATATTTCTTATGGAATTGTTGGTTTTTAGGTCTATATTAGCATCGCCGAGAATAATTGTGTTTGTGTTCGAGTATCTATCTATAACCTGTGAAAGTTCATAAACAAAAGTGTTTTCGTTTGTACGTGGTGGTCTTTTGAAAATTTCCTTTGGTCTTTTGAAAATAATGCGGGATTAAGGAAGATATACGTTACATTTATGTAATAGCTTATACCTTATGATTACAATATCTATTGAAATAACTCTTCTTGACATAATATGGTGGTAATAATTGATAAGAAGGGTAGAGCTTCTTGTGGTTAAAAAGAGGATGAAAATTTTTTTTGCATATAGGGTATCATCAGATAGGTCTTTCAAAATAAAATTTTGAGATTTTTTAATTAGATTGGTAACGGAATGTGTTTTGTAAATATTGTGGGTGAAAAGTAGAAACGTAAATATTTATATATTTCGGGAATGAAAAATTAATTTAGCATGTGGGATATTGTTAGACAGGCCTTTTAAAATAAAATTTAAGTTCATGAATGAATTCTAATTTTGACGATGTATTTACAGTCATTTGACACCAATGAAGAAAATTTTGTATATTTCATAGGCGCCATCATGGATTTGGATTTTGACCCGATATTCGTTATTGTTGACCCCGAAAACCATGAAAATGACACCCATGAAGAGAAGTTGGTAAATTTCATAGGCGCCATCTTGGATTT
>CATIXQ010000037.1:666672-812767 GCA_949711755.1 Leptidea juvernica | reverse complement strand
CCCCGAAAACCATGAAAATGACACCCATGAAGAGAAGTTGGTAAATTAAATTTTTTTTAATTTAAATTTTTAAGGTAAATTTAATTTAATTTAAATTTCATCCCGATGTCGATTTAATATAGACCTTATATTTAGGGATGAACTTAAATATCACTAATTCTACAAAAAAATAAGAAACATAATTTTTAGAAAATCCGACTGCTTACAAAATATGTAAAGTATCAAAGACAGTATTGTATAGCTTATACAAAATATTCATGTTCGTACAGCGATCTTTTCGAGTACGAGCTGCTGCTTACAACTGACACAGTGTCTACCCACGACGGCGGCCGAGCGCGGACTGACGTTGTTTCGATAGATCTTTCTGTGCAATGCGTACGGAGTGACAAAATAAAATAACCCTTAATACCACACTTTAAAGCTCATGCTTTTCAGAAAAATATATGAATTTTAGACGATTCCTTTTTTTTTATGAGATTATTTATAACATATTCATTAATTTATTTCCCGTGTTTTTGAAAATATTATATCTGCATTCCTTACGTAATTTTTAAGAGACAAAATTATGTAAGTAGTAGCAGAAAACTGATCCTGAATGAAGCCCCATTTCGTCAATTTTGTGTGAAGAGTTAACGGATAATCGTTTTTACGACATAAAATATCAAAATTTCAAAGCAAAAATTTCCCGCTAATTGGAGATAAAGAAGTTATCTATTTATGGCAATTTTTAGTTTTGTTAGAATTAGTTTCATTTCATCACAAACTCTACCGAAAATATCTTATTTTTGTCGGATTCGTAAACGCGTCCTTAAAGTAGCCTTTAGTTGTAGTGCTTGTGGCAGGCTGTTTTGTGTCTATTTTTTAAAGTCTCCAGTCTACCACCAACCTCAGCTTTATACAGACCACTTGGGTAATAGAAACTGTCATTGCAAACTTATTTATATAGTATAGACTAGCTGACCCAGCAAACGTTGTATTGCCGATATTAAAATCGCGATACAAAAGTAACTGTTGATCGTAGATGGGTGAAAATTTGAAGTTGTATGTATTTTTTAATGCTGACTCATAATAATAAAAAACAAATTTAAAAAAAAATGTCAAAAAATTCAAATTTGGCGTGGACCACCCTTAACATTTAGGAGGATGAAAAATAGATGTTGTCCGATTCTCAGACCTACCCAAATGCAATCAAAATTTCATGAGAATCGGTCAAGCCGTTTCGAAGGAGTTTAACTACGAACACCGCGACATGAGAATTTTATATGTTAGATTTAGCGAATATGAAATAAATGTAGGTATATACGTATTAGCACATTTGTTGGCGATATGCAATCTATACTTAATATATAAAGCTGCAGTGTTTGTTTGTTTGTTTGAACGCGCTAATCTCTGGTACTACTGGTCCGATTTGAATGATTCTTTCAGTGTTGGGTAGTCCATTTATCGAGGAAGGCTGTAGGCTATGTTTTTTTTTTCAAAATTAGGGGTCCGTAATAAAATTGCTATTTTGTAACACAAGGTGTAAAATCGAAAACCTATTTTTGCGTGCGCTGCAAAAACTATTGACAATAGAACAAAATGATGTACAGGCTATAATATAGGCAATATTTTATTACTTATAAAACTTTCACGTGAATTATACTTTATATCGCAAAACAACGTGTGCCGGGTCAGCTAGTAAGTTAATAAAATCCGTGCATTAATTTTGTCAAAAAGTAGACTTTTATTTTGAGCAAATTTGAACGTTGAAATTGGGTCACTAGGTCAATGATTCAATGAACTTGAATATTTGAACATCAACAAGAGGCATTGCCAGGTTCCGCGCAAAAGTTGAAAAGCACCGCCACCAAAGAGTAGCCGCCACAGTACGCGGGCACGTGTATCATATATATAAAAAAATAAAAATCCAAACCCTCTCAAATATGTTTTTTCAATTAATATTAAAATAATACGAAAAAATGGAAAAAGGAAAGAGTAAATGTAAACTAAAAATGCGGAATCACCCTCCTCTGTAGTCGCGAAATAACAAGAGGGTCGCCATGACAGCTTCAGTCATCGCGCCCTGTGACCATACCAATCGGTCGAACACTTGGCTGAGACCGCGGGCGTTGACTCGTGGGCGAGACCCGTACGCGCCTCATCTCAAATACGGCATATTTCCGCGACGATCATGCAGACCTGAAGATAAATCGCAGATGCTGTCCAAATCTTTTGACGGTCAAGCGCTTAGAGGGACAATGGATGACGAACGACCGAATGAGCACGTCGATGAGCCGTACTTTCTGATCCGGCAGATAGACAGGAGTTCCACCAAGGTGGTGTCCACCTCGGAGATATTGCATATTGCCATTGAGCCGGGCAAGCTGATGGACAGACACCGCGCCCGCTGACAGCTGACAGTTGACACACAACTGACGCTTTGAAATATATATATAGCCTTAACACATGGTCGCATTTGGTGGGGCCGAACCAACGGAATCGGTCCGGTACCATATTCGATGGTATGTCGTTTTGTCCATCGCACAATTTATTATTATTTTCGTCCGGACTATGTAAGACGATGGATCAATTGGTGCGAGGCGTCCACCCACGCTCACCCGACACGTGCCGGCTTACTCTTTGATGGCGACGTTTTACAAAACGGTCGGCAACGGTCGAAGTTTGGACCGCGAAGAGTAAGACATACTCTATTTATAATTAGCTTTCTATAAAGGGATCAGTAATCTATAGATAAAAACCTGTTTAAGTTTAATTTTAAATTATTGAATAAATGTTGAAAAAAACACTACATTCCAACGGACCTACAAATAAACTTGGTATTAAGTTATACCATAGAATGAACCAAGAATATACAAAATGTTGACTGTATCACTGAGAACACTGACAATACAATGATTAATAATTCTGAGTGATTATTATTCTAAAGTTTTCCGAATGTCAGCAGCCTTACAAATAAACGCGGGAAACGTTTATATACTAATAATAATAAAGCCTTTATTACAGTTAACAAAACAAAAATTTACTTACTAGCTAATACACATACTATAAAACATTTTAATTAATTAACTCATCTAATTAACTATATTATTAACTTAATTATTTGCAGTAACTTTTAAACAGTCTGTGTCCTCTTTCTGTTAACTGTTTGTCCTTCGACAAAGGCCTCCTCTAAGGTCTTCCATTCTTTCCGGTTCCTTGTTATTCTAGTCCATAGTGGTCCTCCTATCTGTTTCAGTTCATTCTCCCACCGTATGAACTGTCTTCCTCTATTCCTCTTATTTCTTCTGGGGCACCATTCGGTTATTGCTCTTACGTACGGAAACGTTTATACGTCCGTATAATTCAATCATATGCAAAATGTCAATTTGTTAACATTTTGCATATTCATGGTTTATTCTCAGGTATAACTTTAGACCAAGTTTATTTGTATTGCCGTAAGTATTTAAAGCTAAACAGCTTGCACAAACACATTTTAAGTAATTTAATAGTAACCTATCAAAAATCTTACCTGTTCACTGCTCAGAAAATAGTGGTTTCGAAAGTATTTATTGTATTTCAAAAAAAATGTCTTTGTAAAAGTCTTTTACAAAGCTTATCCATTCAATAATTTATTAATAATTGTTAAAAATGTTCGAATTGTACCATTCGAATGACACCGAAATACTAGTTTTTAATCAATTTGTTATGTTTTTAAAGTGAAAACCCTCACTTCTAGGATTAATACACAAATAAAATTTGACCGTTCTAGTGACGTATCGTTATAAAATGTTGTATGCTTTGTTCAAGTCTCTTCGAGTCCCGCATCGTTCATAAAATTTTGTTTTCAAATTTTATTTGTGTATTAATCCTAGAAGTGAAGGTTATCACTTTAAAAACATAACAAATTGTTTAGATTTACAAGAGCGACATCTCAAGTCAATTTTCTAATATACAAATATTGGGGTTTAGCAGGTTATCAACTGTAAAGTGGATCCTGTAGATGAAGCCGCAACCTGAGAGTTGAATAAAGCATACAAGATTTTATGACCTTTACGTCATTCGAACGGTTGGTCGTGGGTTCGAGTCCTGCATCGTTCATAAAATTTTGTTTTAAAATTTTATTTGTGTATTAATCCTAGTTTTAATGCCATGTTTGGGTTGTTGGTAAGTAAGTGTAAAAAAAGTATCGATAAACTAGAATTGTAGGGTATGCCCTGTGTGGGGTATGTATTTACGACTTTATTCTTTTCGACATTTTGAGTGTTTGTTGATTCAGTTTACCGCAAGCTTTTGGGATAAAGGCATAAAAGGCATTTATTTTCTCAAAATTGATTCCTTTAGAATTCTTTTTGATGTCATTTCTTATACTACTAGATACTACTACCGCTTCGGAAACAAATGGCGCTCTGAGAGAGAAGAAGCGGCGCAAGAAACTCTCCCAGAATTCTTTTTTTTTGCGCTCTTTTCAATAAAAATATCAATAACAATAAAAATATTTTCAATAAAGATATGTGTCCGAAATCCGGAGTGCCCGTGATTCCAAGTGGGTGCCTTTCGCAGTGTTTTCATAGGTGGTTGCGCGATTGTTTTAAGTGATTTACATTTTCATTTCGTTTTGAACAACTTATAGCCTCCCACCATATCTCTTAGTAAGCTGTTTTTATTTGTCTTTGCTTAGAAAACGAGCGTGTACTGTTCATGCGGCTATACTTACTGCAGGGTATTGTGGCCTACCATCAGAACAAACGACAGGAAGCACGTGCTCTGCTAGAGAAGGCAGAGAGAGAGTTGAACAGTCTGCAGGTGAGGTTACTTTCATTATCGTGTCCATTATTCTAGATAAAAAAATCATATAAGACGACAAACTACTTAGCCAGCTCTACATAGATAATGAAAATATTTCACAAGAGATTTATTAAATACGCAAAATAAACTTAAGACGACTTTAAGGGTGGGACACATATCTATACCTTGATAACAGGTAATAATGAATTTTATTGCATAGTAATAAAAAAAATGATTAAAAAATAGAAATATATTTATTTACCATAGGGAGTGAAAATAACATACATGCAGACGTTCAGGATTCTTGAAAAACCCCAAAATTTCTGAGCAGCACTACAATTCCGCTCGGCACCTTGAGACATAAGATGTTAAGTCTCATTTGTCCAGTCATTTCACTTGCTACGGCGCCCTTCAGACCGAAACACAATAATGCTTACACATTACTGCTTTACGGTAGAAAAAGGAACCGTTGTGGTACCCATAATCTAGCCGGCATCCTGTGCAAAGGAGGCACCCACTGGTAAAACATCACTTTGTAAATTTCATGATGATAGATCAGTTCGTAAAGGAGCTATGACATGGGTAGTAGAACTGATAAGAAACTCCCAGCCCATCTTCAAATCACACAACAACTTAGTATACTTAATATAATATTATACAATTTTATGTGATCAGCCCAAAACCCGACGTATAATAATATAATGGGCTGGGGCGTGCATATCATATAGGTATGAGGCAGTGCCTACTTCGTTATTAACCTAAATAAATATAGCACTAGTGTTAATATAATATTGTTTAGATGACAAGACAAGACAAGAGCGACATCTCAAGTCAATTTCCTATTATGCAAATATTGGGGTTGAGCAGGTTATCAACTGTAAAGTAAATCCTGTAGATGAAGCCACAACCTGAGAGTTGAACAAAGCAAACAGAATTTTATAACGAGGCGGTACTCGAACGGCTAGCTCAGTTGGTTAGAGCACCGGCACTAAGGTGGAGTTCGTGGGTTCGAATCCCACATCGTTTATAAAGTTTTGTTTTTCAAATTTTATTTGTGTATTAATCCTAGAAGTGAGGATTATGACTTTAAAACATAACATATTGACTAGTGTTAAAGTTAACATGCATATATGAAGCAAGGAGCGTTTCAATATGTATTCATACAACTTATGTCGTACTGCGGATTAAAGCGGTATTACTTCTACTTAATATAAAGTCGCATATTTGGGGCACGTGCTTAGACACGAGAGGTACAAACTCCTACAACTCATCATGATGGGAAAAGTTGCCGGAAGAAGAGGCGTAGGTCGCAGAAAAAAGTCTTGGCTGCGCAACATCCGAGAGTGGACTGGCATCGCGAGTGCGGCAGAACTATTTCGCCTCGCGAAGGACAAACAATTGAAACTACAAAGCTGACCGCCAACCTTCGCTAGTCGGAGAGGCACTCGAAGAAGAAGAACTTCTACTTGGAACTACAGTGCATACCTTGCTAGAAAACCACTGCACGCCACTGATAATGGGGATGTTAAACTATGGTATAACTCCTGCTAAAAGTGAATAATATAAAAGAACAACATGTATTAATAATTTTTTTAAGATAAAAGATAAAAATGATAAAAGTATTTCTTCTTCTAAAGTATGGAATGATAATTTCCCAAGGTTGACGAGACGTCAGTAGAAGCTGTAATGGAGTTGGGATGGAGCCGCGGTCAAGCGTGCACCGGCCTGAGAGCCACCAACGGGGACGTCAACCGCGCTCATCATTATCTCGAAGAAAAGAAGAAGGAGAGAGACGCTGCAAGGAAGAGCAGCAGAGATGCTAGGTGAGCCTTTGTTCTTCTATTTTTAATTAATAACCGAGTACAGGCGTGCTTTTTCGGAATGAGAGAAAAAAAAATAGCTTGCGTTTAAACAATTAGTTACTTTTTTTTTAAATTTATGAAGCCACAACCTGAGGGTTGAACAAGGCATACAATAATGAAATTGAAAACAAATTTATGAACGATGCGGGACTCAACTCACGACCTCTCGCGTTCCGTGCCAGTGCTCTTTCAACTGAGCTAACCGTTCGAGTGACGTATCGTCATAAAATCTTGTATGCTTTGTTCAACTCTCAGGTCGTGTTTTGTTTTCAAATTTTATTTGTGTATTTATCCTAGAATCACTTCTATTCGGGTTATCACTTTAAAAACATAACAAATTGTTTAGACATACAAGATTTATCAACGATACGTCACTCGAACGGTTGGTTCAATGGGAGAACACTATAAAATAAAAGATAAGGTTTACGCCAGACTATTTTCAATTTAAATATTATTTCAATAAATAAAGCGGTTATACTCACGTATAATGGGTGTTGGAACAACTAGTTAACGGCAAATAGCAGTTACTTTATCAGGCCGTTGTAAGTGTGATATGTTCCAACGCGCCTGAGCTGGTAGTTAGTAGTAGTAGGTCTCACCGACATTGATTACGAACACAATGATTACGACCGATGAGTTTATGTCATAATAATAATTAAAATGAGTGACGTTTAGACGTGAGTATAGAATTTATGCCACATTACACGATGCGGTGCGGATAACCTAGAACGTCTGATGGTCACCGGGAAAATTGAGGGGAACAGACCAAGAGGCCGGAGCCCCCGACGCTGGCCTGACCAAATATCCGAGCAGACTAACCAACCCATTAGCATCGCACTCCACCATGCGACAGACCGAAACAGATGCAGGAAATCTGTAGACAAACTTAAGCGGAGTCACGATCCTCGGCAATGAGGGAACGACTGTGAAGAATAGAACTTAAAGCTAATAATTTCTTACGAAAGGTTGATGCCTTTACTAAAAAGACCTTTGTTAAACTTAACTTAGCATATTTTTTTTATTTCAATAGAGAATGAGAAGAGCAGGACGTTCAGTTGATGGTTATTGATACGCCCTGCCCATTACAATGCAGTGCCACTTAAGATTCTTAAAAAAGCCAAAAATTCTGAGCGGCACTACAAACGCGCTCGCCACCTTGAGACAAGATGCTATGTCTCATTTGCTCAGTAATTTCACTAGCTACGACGTCCTTCAGACCGAAACACAATAATGTTTAGACATTACTGCTTCACGGCAGCAATAGGTGCCGTTGTGGTACCCATAATCTAACTGGCATCCTCAGAGCCAGGAGCCTTTACTGGCAAATAAAGAAATAAATAAAGTTTTTATAATGTAACAAATATTATTTATTCATTGAAATGAAAAGGTGAAACAATTAACTGTCTAATCTATGGAAAAGGAGGACAAACGAGCGTTCGAATCACCTGATGTTAAGTGATCACCGCCGCCCACTTTCTCTTACAACACCAGAGGAATCACCTTTACGCCTTTAAGGAAGGTGTACGCGCTTTTTTTTTGAAGGTACCCATGTCGTACCACTTCGAAAAATTTCGATTTAAAGAGATGAAGTGGCAATAATCTAATTGCTACTCTTAATATTTAACTTGAACCAATGTACAGAGAAAGTCGCGCGCTGGGTGTATGCATGGACGGGTCAACCGTGAGTGTCGACCTGGTGCGCTCGCTGCAGGAGATGGGGTTCTCACGACGACTAGCCGTGCTGGCTCTGCGGAACTCAAATAACAACGTCACAGATGCGGTCAGACTCATCAACGACCATCCAGATCTGGTAAGTCCTCATGCGAACAAAACGAATGGTGTCGTGTTGAACTACTCCTAACAAAATTTCCTATTATGGATTACATAGTAGGAAATTTTTGTTAGGAGAATTTTATGAAATAAAATTTTGTTTTCAAACTTTATTTGTGTTTTAATCCTAGAAGTGAAAATTTTGTTTTTAAATTTTATTTCTGTATTAATAGAAGTGAGGGTTATCACTTTAAAAACATAACAAATTGTTTAGATTTTCAAGAGCGACATCTCAAGTCAATTTCCCAATATCCAAATATTGGGGTTGAGCAGGTTATCAACTGTTAAATAGATCCTGTAGAGCCACAACCTGAGAGTTGAACAAAGCATACACTAAAACATACTCGAACGGTTAGCTCAGTTGGAAGAGCACTCGCACGGAACGCGAGACGTCGTGGGTACGAGTCCGGCATCGTTCATAAAATTTTGTTTTCAAATTTTATTTGTTTACTATGGTAATATTAGCTTGACTTACTGTTTTGGATCAAACCATATAATAAAAGATCGTATTTAGTTACAAATTACTGTAATAATAGAATTTCAAACATTTTAATCGACCACCCCATACCGGTGTGCAACTCGAATGCCTGTATTGGTGGTCAATGTAGACAGTCAACTGACAACGCCCTATTGGTGTTGTATTTTACACTTTATTTGATTATAACAATCTTAGGGATTCCTCTGCGCTCCAACTAGGTAGGTCAATCTCGAGGAATCACAGGAGTGTTTCCGGCGTTTCAGAAAAGGGTACGTGCTTTTTGAAGGTACCCATGTCGTATCATCCTGGTAACACAGCACAAGGAAGCTAATTCGTAATGGCATCAAAGGGCGCAGGGGGTACAGTTGTATAAGAAGGGTCAAAAAACGTGAGTGGGTTGTCAACTACAAGATTTCGTGTTGCTGCTTAAATGGGCAGGAAATGTATTCTGTACATTTTTACTTCAAGGAATGGCATAGGCACACCCATACTACAGCGAACGCGAAAAATGTGAAATTACAAAAGACCTGGGGGTCTACTCTCTTTCTCCGAACCGAAACTTCGTAAACGAACGAAATTTAAACGAAGCTTCGGGAGTGACCCTACTCTATTTTGCTTTCGGACATCGACGAAGTTCAGGACAATAGACAATATTCGTGAACGAATGGTGAACGATTGAAATGAAAATTATATTAATCCAACTAATTTGAAGAGTTCTATTTCATTCCAACGTCGGGTTGTAACGTATGACAACCAAAAATGTATGTATTACAGACGCAATGTAAACATGTCAAATTAGTACTTCAGTAGGTCTACTCTAATTCATTCGTTTCGAAGTTTCGTCCCCAACGTCATTGCTTGACATTTCGAATTTCTAAACCTACTCTAAAACATTTACGTTCCGAACGAAAATATGAAGATGACGCCTATTTGTTCGGAATTTTAACGTCAATTTGACGAAACCAAAGATTTTGATTACCTTTTGATTTTCGTTTGTGTGTATTTTGTTGCAAATTGGCTTGCTCTACGTGAAAAACATTAAGAACATTGAAGAAACCAACGGCGCAATGCAATGAATTTAATATTATTGAAATTCCCGACTTAGAGTTTGTAGGAAATTACAGAATAAAATAAATTATAACATGCTATGTTTTAAATAACTTATGTATCAAGGGTGGTATTAATATTCCCGAGTTCACCGAGGATGAATTCCAATGTGAATGAAGCAGGCGGGTTCCCTCTTAATCAGCCGACCTGCCTGTAGAGCTTGACGTGAAGATGGAGCTGATTAAAAGGGAAACTACCTACTTCTTTCACATTGGAGTTCATCCTCTGTGAACTCGGAAATATTAATTCCGCCCCTGATACATAACTTATGTAACATTAATTTTTAAGCGACTTCAAAAAAGGAGGAGGTTCTCAATTCGTCGGTATGTTTTTTTATTGTTTGTTACCTCTAAACTTTCGACTGGGTGAACCGAAATTGATTATTCTGTTTTTATTTGAAAGCTGGTGCTTCCCGTGTGGTCCCATTGTAATTTGGTCCAGATCTGACAGTGGCATCCATGAGAAATCCATAAAAGTCTTAAATTTGGTATACATACGTTTAGCAAAGTGGATGATAAATTTACGAATAACTCAATATCGCGCCAACCGATTTCGATGATTCTTTTTTTATTGGAAAGGATATACTTCAAACCAGTGGAAGGCTCCTTTGCACGGGATGCCGGCTAGATTATGGGTACCACAACGGCGCCTATTTCTGCCGTGAAGCAGTAATGTGTAAACATTACTGGGCAAATGAGACTTAACATCTTATGTCTCAAGGTGACGAGCGCAATTGCCGCTCAGTTTTTGGGCTTTTCAAGAATCCTGAAAGGCACTGCATTGTAATGGGCATGGCGTATCAATTACCATCAGTTGAGCTTCCTGCTCGTCTCGTTCCGTATTGGCATAAAAAAAAAACTGGTGAGAGTTAGGTTACGTTCTGATTACGGAATCTATGACAAAGTAACGGAACTCTTCAATTCTTAGGAGCTAATTAACGATACTCGGCCGAATCTTTTTTATGGTTATTTAAGTCATCTACCATAACATAGTTATGGCCAATAATTGTCGTAGTCGAATATGATGATATGGGACTCCTTAACGACTTATAGTAAGGGTGCGATCTGTGGCAAAATTTCTGACTGTCTGTTATCAAATTACGAAGCGCTTGCGTTCATTGCTGCTTTGAAAAATTTAGTATATTTACACATATTTAGCCAAATTGTTAGTTAGTGTACTTGAAATTCACTAAAAAATAATATAATAAAAAAATGACACCCACTCCAAAAATGACAATAATCGTAACTAGAATTAAATTAATTAATTAGATTGTAAAAAAATACGCAATTATTTTATACTTTTTTAGTGCATATTATAAATATTGTTTTGAATTCGGTTGTTTTTTTGTTAAAAATTTTAAAATTGCTGTAAGTATCACTTCCACTTATATTCTGTAATTTCCTACAAACTCTTAAGTAGGGAATTTCACTAATATTAAATTGATTGCTTCTTGATGTTCTTCACGTAGAGCAGCCTCGATTAATAGCATTCTTGAAACGATTTCAAGCCAATTTGCAACCAAATACACACAAACGAAAATCATTCTTGAAAAACATTTTTGGTTTCGTAAAATTGACGTTTTATTCCGAAAAAACATCCGTCATCTTCATATTCTTTCGGAATGTAAATGAATTAGAGTAGGTTTATAAATTCGAAATGTCACGCAATGACGTTCGGGACGAAACTTCGAAACGAATGGAACCGTAGTAGGAAACTCAATCAAAACTTCGTTATTCGTACAATTAGAGTAGACCTCCTGGCAGCATCTTAGCAAATTATAGTAACAAGTTTATTTTCTTAAGTTGACATTAAAATGTTTAGTCTAATGATTTCAAACATTAAAATATTATGAATATTGTATAATACGAACAATACCTACCATAACTAACCTAGATTTAGTTGTCTGTGGCCAAAGAAATCTGATTTTTTGGCGTCATTATGGTACGGTAAACAATGTTTTTAGGCCATAGAGCTTAGACTTTTTCAAATACTTAATAAAGTATGTACTTTTAGTAATTGTGGATGTATAAATGACAGATAAAAGTACAGGAGTAGAAAAATATCTTTACGGTTATTTATCTAATATAAGCTTTAGAGTTACCAAAAAATGGCTCTGTTACTTATATGATATTATATAAAATCATTAATTTATAAATGATTATGGACTGTTACAGCTGCGAGACAGCGATGCGTCGGATCTAGACGAGACGTCTTCATCGTCTGAATCGCAGGTCGAAGCCGATGCAAGACTGTTGGAAGAGGTAACCATAATAAGTACTTATTTATCCAGTGATTTTTACCCAACATTCATTAATGCTTAATTTCGTTGAACCCTTAAAGGACCACTTTTTTATGATAATAAGGGATGAGTAGGACGCTCAGCTAACGGTAAGTGACACGCCCTCCCCATTGCAATGCAGTTTTTTTTTTTATGGAATAGGAGGACAAACGAGCGTACGGGTCACCTGGTGTTAAGTGATCACCGCCGCCCACACTCTCCTGCAACACCAGAGGAATCACAAGAGCGTTGCCGGCCTTTAAGGAAGGTGTACGCGCTTTTCTTGAAGGTACCCATGTCGTATCGTCCCGGAAACACCGCACAAGGAAGCTCATTCCACAGCTTCGTGGTACGAGGAAGAAAGCTCCTTGAAAACCGCACTGAGGAGGACCGCCACACATCCAGATGGTGGGGATGATATCGTAACTTGTGGCGTGTCGTGCGAAGATGGAATTCGGCGGCAGGAATCAGGTTGAACAGCTCTTCGGAACACTCCCCGTGATAAATGCGGTAGAAGACACACAATGAAGCGACGTCTCTACGCAACGCCAAGTGATCCAGCCGTTCACAGAGTACTGGGTCCCCGACAATTCGAGCTGCTCTGCGTTGCACGCGGTCAAATGGATCGAGCTGATACTGGGGTGCGCCAGACCAGAGATGACAGCAATACTCCATGTGAGGCCGGACCTGCGCTTTGTAGAGCGCTAGAATGTGGGCCGGCTTGAAGTATTGCCGTGCTCTATTTATGACGCCCAGTTTCTTTGAAGCCAGTTTGGCTTTGCCCTCCAGATGGCCACGGAATTGGCAATTGCTCGAGATTTCGAGACCCAGTATTCCGATACTAGGCGAGGCTTTAAGGGAAGTGTTCTCGAAGAGCGGTGATACGGCAAATGGGGTTTTTTTAGTGGTAAACGCGCAAACTTGAGTCTTCTGGGGGTTAAATTGGACAAGGTTCAACTTACCCCATTCCGCGACCTTCTCGAGAGAGGACTCGATAGAAGACACAAGTTTCTCCCGGCACTGGTCGACGTTTTCCCGAGAGAGACCTGCATGGCCCGTGTATACGGCATCACCAGTGCTGTCGTCTGCATAGCAATGCATGTTGGCGGTGTCCAACATATCATTGATATGCAGAAGAAACAGCGTGGGAGATAGCACACAGCCTTGGGGCACTCCAGCGTTCACGGGCTTGGGATTCGAGCAATAACCGTCGATAACGACCTGTATGCTGCGCCCAGTGATGAAACCCAAATGATGGAAGTTTTGCGAGGAGCGCCATACACGATCAAAGGCCTTCGCTATATCCAGACCAACTGCCAGGCCTTCCCCCTTGCTTTCAATAGCCGCCGCCCATCTATGTGTTAGGTATACCAGAAGATCGCCAGTCGACCGACCATGGCGAAAGCCGTACTGCCGGTCGTTGATCAACTGGTGACCCTCAAGGTATACCAAGAGCTGGCGGTTAATTATGCTCTCCATAATTTTGGACAGTAGGGAGGTAATAGCAATAGGCCTGTAGTTTGCCGGATCCGAACTGTCTCCTTTTAGTGCCGCGCAGGATTCTTGAAATACCCAACAATTCTTACTGGCGCTACAATTAATAATAATAATAATAATAAACTTTATTGGCAACATAATTACACTGCTAAAATTAGTCATAGTTTATAATATAATAACTTTAACAAACAAGTAATTTTAACGTAAAATATTAGATTAAAATTATAAGTTAACAAAATTATGAACTTAAACTATAAAAACCACTAAAAAATAATTAAAACAGACCTAGTAAAATTAAAATAAATAAAACAATTAGATTGAGGAGCAGTGCAATCACTTTAGTATTGCCAATCGGAGGCCCACTCAGTATACGTCGAGCCTTCAGAGACTCGACACTGATTTTCAGTAGGCGGAGTGTTACGCAGCACGGACAGCGACTGCGGTATACAAATACTTCCTACATCTTAATTACAAGTTAAATACATATTTCTACACTGAAAGCAAAATTTTATAACTATATTAGCAAAATAAATAATAATTTTTTATAACACAACTACAGTCATAGTTTATTGTTGAAAAATGTAAACTTCGCGGACACAGGTTATAAAGAGAATAAGAAGAAAGAAAAAATAAAAAATAAATTGGCAATAGACACGTTATTTGGCCATAACAAAAAGGTAATATTATTTTATTTTATTTTCAGAATAATTTTAAATAATAATAGTTAATTTGTACAATATGTTTGCATGGGAAAAAATATTATAATTTCAATTTGTAAAGATCCAGGGTGTTTCAAGTAATGCTACTTCATGTATTATAAATTGAAGTTACTGTTTTTCTAATACTTATGGGTTATTGATTGCTTAATTGTTTCTGAAATAAAAGAGTCTTATATTTTAATTTGAAACTCGAAGTTGTTTTCAGGTCACAGAGAGGAGGTGGCAAGTCATTCCAACATTTAGTGGCTGTAAACTTGAAACTACCCCGAAAAGCTGCACTCCTGTGTAACGGCATTTGTAATCTATACTCAGATGCTCTTGTGACGTATTCACTAGTATTATCTTTCAACCAATGTAATTAACTATAAAGATATAGCGGCACTTTATACTTTATTATATTGAAAAGAAGCGAAACAAAGTGTAAATGCATACGATAATCCATTTTTAAAATTTTATTTTTATTTAAATAAGGTGTTACGTGAGCACGCCGTGGAATGTCGAAGCAGTAGCGTGCACATGCGTTTTGCACACGTTGTATTAAATTCTTAGTGTGTGCAAGTAAGCGTGGCCCTACTACTGTATCAGCATCATTAAACTTGGATAATACGCTCGTCAGCTTGAGACATAAGATGTTAAGACTCTTTTGCCCAGTAATTTCACTAGCTACGGCGACCTTCAGACCGAAACACAATAATGCTTATACATTACCGCTTCACAGCAGAAACAGGCACCGTTGTGGTACCTATAATCTAGGCGGCATCCTGTGCAAAGGAGCCTCCCACTGGTATGAATATACCACATTTAATTGTAAATTAAAATTGTAAATTACTAAATTAAAAAAAAATTATGTCTGAAGTACATATTTTCGAATTGGTGGTAGTTTTTGACGTTCAATGAGTGATTCAAATTACTATTGTAAATAAATGAATTTAAATTTGAAAACCTGTCTTTGTTATATGCTCAGAACGGAAACATCAGTGAGATTTTTTTTTTCAAACAGTTGGTATCTCTATCGACATAACTTGTTGAATTTTGTCATCAGACATTTCATAATTATAACAAACTAATCTGCTTCAAAATGTCTTTTTATCTCTAGTTTGTAATGCTTATGTCCTCTAATTTGTAATGTGGTTGTCCTTTCATAATGTGTTTTTTTTTTCAGTTGAAAATAATGGGATACCCGGTCGACCAGGCGTCAGCTGCGCTCCGAGCCGCTAACAATGACCTCAACACTACAATAGAAATGCTGAGCAGCGGGGACTGCTCACAGCCATGTAATATCAACATTTCATAGAAGTAAATGACAAGCCAAACAGATGATTAGCTGGCATTGAGTCTGAATGTAGCAAAGGCCTTCGATCGTGTATGGCACAAGGCGCTTCTCCCAAAATCTCCCTCATTTGGGCTTGCGTGCGTTTGTTCTCCTCTGCCATAAAAAATACCTGATGGTATCGGCCCATAGGAGCGACAATATGATTTGAATTAAAAAATTTAGATCATATTTGTAATCTGTCTGTAAAAAATACAGTCAGATATCTTTTCATGAATAAATGTCTTGAAGAAGGCCTCATGTGCCTGTAATTATGACGGTATACATAAATATTAGGTTTTGCTTAACATACTATGTGCTTAATTATATCATAAACAACCCTTTATGCACCATAAATAAATAAAAACATTGCGAAAAAAAGCAGTTGAAATAATTTTGTGAAACAAATAAACACTTATAAAGTTCAAGATTATCTTCTAAGAAATTCTATAAAATTATTAATCCTTAGAACATCTAAAAGAATGTCGGTTAAAGCCGTGGGGAACAGTTAGTTTACAATACGTAAGTAGTTTATGCTGATAGTATTGACCGCAACTAAAGTTCGTTAATTAGCAAGACGCATGGACTAGTCATCGTTTCCCTCGCCATTGTAACTAGATAAAATAGGAAAATTATATTTTAATTCAAACAGGTCAGTCATCTAACCCATCAACAAGTGAAAGTGCAGAGGCGTCTCGCAAACGACAGAAGAAAGAGGAGAGGATAAAAAAGTGAGTAAAAATAACTGACTGATAATGAGCTGGTATATGGCTGAAGGGCCGAGCAAGGCGCAGAATGACCGTCGAAAAAATCATCCAAAATCGTCCAACGTGCCGCATTCCACACTTTTATAATACATAATTTCCAGGATTAGATATTTTCTATCTAAAATGTTCAATATATAATATCAAACGATTACGACAGTCAAAATAACTAATGTTGTGATTACATTTCCGCCTAAAAACTCGCATCATAATACCCAAATGCCCCATATAAGATATACACATAACCTCCCCCCCCCACACACACACAGAATTAAGCTGAATGTCATACGTACTCACTTTTTTTTTCTTGTTTCAGTCTATCTTTAGGAAGCTACTTAAGAATTTTGTCTTGCCTAAATAATATAAAATCTCTGTTGGCCCATGTTTTGTTATACAATACTTTATGAAATAAGTGATGTTATATATGCTGTAGATTTTATGAAATAAATAAATGATACCTAACTGTTGTTAGGACCTCCCTACAATGTGATCAACATAATAGTCAAACCGGAGCTTTGAGTCAAGCATAATAACATCCAAGTTCCTAATTACCTCAATCCGATTTATAACGTTACCAGAATGAACGTAATCTTAAATAATAGGGCTATGCTTCAGACTAAATGTTATAATGTTACACTTTTTGGGATTAAAAGATATATATGATTTCTACGGCAATACCTTTCAAAATGTTCTAAATCGGTTTGTAACTTGGGGCAGTCATTACGGCTGGCTATAGTTCTATAAATCTTATTATCATCAGCATAAAGAAGATGACCAGTTTTTCTGAAACAGGTGTCTATGTCATTTATATAAACGGTAAATAAAAAAGGACCAAGGTGTGACCCTTGAGGCATGCCAGTAGACACTTTAAGAAATTTGGAGGTGTAACCGCTTGACTACGGTTGGCCACGAAAGAACTCAACGTTCGAAGTAGATCGCCGTGTATACCGATTTCTAATAGGTTGTTAATAAGTTGTTCCTCTGATGGACGCAGAAGATTATCAAGTCGTGTGTCGCTTATATTTTCGATATAATTTTCTCTTTAATTTTTCAAGTATAATATATATGCAGAGTGGTCCTATTTTTAAAAACATTATCAGAAAGGAACTTGCAAATATTGTAGAGAATGATTATTCATATTTACGTGGTTATTTATTGTTATTTACATGGTTTTTACTTCAATAAAGCGTTTGATTCTCTGGAACATGATTACATTTCGGATGCACTGCGAAGACAGGTAGTAAACAACAAGTACATTCGTCTTCTCCAAAATGTATATCTTTACAGTACTGCACAGGTCAAACTGGAGACACCTGGAGAAGAGTTCCGCATCGAGAGGGGGGTCCGTCAAGGCGATCCTACTTCTCCTAAGCTCTTCACAGCAGTCCTAGAGATGATTTTCAGGAAACTAGAGTTTTGGCCTAAATATAAACGGCGAAAAATTGAACCATTTACGATTCGCAGATGACATTTATACATATTACATTCGCACATATTTTCGGAGAGTGAAATAGAGCAATAGTTGCATCAACTTGCAATCGAAAGTGCTAAAGCCGGCTTGCAAATAAATGCGTCCAAAACGAAAACCATGGCCAACTCATCCGGCACAACTGGTTCGATAGTAGTTAACAATGAAACAGTAGAATATGTCACAGAATATATCTATTTAGGACAGTTTATAACCCCTAGAAATAACATGAAGAAAGAAATAGACAGACGCATTTGTAATACATGGAAAAGATACTGGTCTTTGAGTGAAATCATGAAAACCCCGAAATATCTATAGGAATAAAAAGAAAAGTCTAACACGTGTATACTCCCATGTCTAACATATGGATGTCAAACTTGCGCTCTAACAGACCATCTCTCGGAAAAAGTAAAAGTGTGCAAAAACTCCATAGAAAGGAGCGTAATTGGAGTTCGGCGACGAGACTAAGTTAAGTTAGAAAATATTAAGAGTCAGACAAAATTCAAAAACGCACACAAGCTCTGTCAAAAGCAAAAGTGGAAATGGACTGGACACATTCTGAGGGAAAAGAAAGAGAAATGGACAAAAACCGTTACAGAATGGTATCCAAGAGACGGGAAACGAAGGAATGGTAGACAGATTAGAATGTGGGAGGACGATTTTAAAAGGATAGCAGGACCGGACTGGATGAGAGTAGCCGGAGACCGAATAAGGTGGAAGTCTTTAGAGGAGGCCTTTGTCGAGAGTCAAATTACTAGTTAAGCTAATCTAACTTTTATTTATAAGAAAAATTAAGTCACTAGTAATAATAAAGGCTATTTTTCTATTATAATTTATACATGGTTTTTAAAAATACATATTTGAACTAGGTATTCTTTGGTAAATGTTTATTATTTTTCCCTCCTATAACTACGAGTTTGATTTTTTTTTGATATCCTAATCTTTTTCCAGACGCAAGGCACGGGAGGAGGCTCTCCGTCGGCTGCGGAACGCCATCAGAGCTGACGACGAAGATTACCTGGACACCAGTCTGACAGACGAGAGTCACTTCTTAGCGCAGTACAAGTCGCTGCTCTAACTCATGAAGTCATCGCACGTACATCGCAATATTTTTTCACGTTTGTTTTTTCAATTTCGTTTGTGATGATAATTTGTTGGATCTATTATGCTCTTAACTTACCCTATGGTTATGGTTTGTAAAGTGACTTTGGTACAGTTCAGTGCAGCCCTGTTTCACTGCAACCAATGTGATTTGTGATAGCCATTGTTAACTAAGCTCACTGCTAAGATTGATTCTTTTCATGAATCTTATTATATCTTTTGCAGTGAGCTGACGTATCTCAAGTGGTTGAGGAATTGGACTTCCCAAAGGTCCACATTCAGAGACAATGTGTAACTGGGTTTCATCTGCAATATTACAGAGTCTACACGCTCTGCAATCTCTAGGACCTTAGATTGGGAGGTGTTTTCTTAGTCTGCAGTGCCCCGTTAGAGTCCTGGTTAGAATGCGTAAGTTTTCCCTACTTAGCCCTTGTGCCTCTTGTTGAAGGTTTGGATTAGGGTCTTGGAATGGGTTTAACCCGGAGTGTTGCTAATAATGTACCCCAACAAGCTACTTCCATGAGCGAGATCTTCGCGACAAGTCCGCCCTTCTATCGTCTTGTAATCTCCAGGAGCTAATGATTATTCTGTAGGCGTATTGATGCATTTTGCCAAGGAAATAACGGATAACAGCGACGAATCGTCCCATTGTTTTAAAAGGCATAAAAGGCATTTATTTTCTCAAAATCTATTCCTTTAGAATTCATTTTGATTTCACTACTAATATACTAGATACTACTACCGCTTCGGAAACAAATGGCGCTCTGAGAGACAAGAAGCGGCGTAAGAAACTCTCCCAGAATTCTTTTTTTTTGCGCTCATTTTAATGAAATATACAATATTGTACTCTCATTGCTATAAAATAATCATAATCTAGTCTAGAGTGGTAGAATTTTCTATAGAGCCATTTTTTTTTATAAAACATTAAAATTTATTTATATATAATGCCTGAACTGACTGGGACTTTATTATAAAAGTGTATACATTTACCCTTAAAGCTATTATATATCTTATAACATTGAAAAATCACTATTAAGAGCAAAAAGTTTGGTTGAAAAGATAGCGCTCTCGCCGCATGTTAGGCCTATCGCAGACGACATACTATCCGTGACTCACTTTTTAGTCTGTGGTAATAAAACCTATAGAATTATATGCAGTACTGCATACGACGCGCAAACACACACATGTTTGGCAGAGTATCATGACAGAAATTTTAAAAGAAAATTGCGAGATGAAGTGTGCAAATATAGTTCTAGGACTGAATGTCTAATATGAAACAGTCGCTTTAATAATCTTTATGAAAAAATTCTTCTTATTTTTTTATATCTCAAGTACGAAATAATGCACCGCCACCTCTGTACTTCCATTACGTGTACATCCCTACAGTTCTGCCGACAAAATGACCGAAAGTGTACGTCGTGTGTGTTGAGTCTGTGTAATATCTGCCAAAGACATTTTTTGTGCCGCTAACTCGATAGCACAAAAAGTGTGTCATCTGCGGACTGCGATAGGCCTAAACACGATTAAATGTCCAAAATTAGGCTGTAACTGCGTTTAGTTTGTGTTGGTGAAATCCGAATTGTATCTGTAAACTCGCTTACACGCGTAACCTTAGTTATAATCGGGTTCTTCTTCAATTTTGAAATCGGGGCGTGAAGATTGTATCTCGTGATCATTTTAATCTTCTTCACAATGTATTCAAGTCTTCCAACTATATTACTAAATATTTTATCATATCGTTTCTTTTATACTATGAATATTTATATATTGCTGTTTTTTACTTTATATTTTTGGGATTTTAGTACTATTTACGTACTCAGCCGATCAATTGTGTCGGTTATAAATAATTTTATACGTTAGCTAAAATGGTGTCTTAGTACCTATGCAGTATTTTGTGTTATACGTTATTATTATCACATATTATTTGTTAATACGTGCCAAATTAAACTAAATTACATAAAAAAAATATTGAAGTAGGCGTTACTTTGCGGAAATCCATAATTATCCAAATGATTTGAGTTTTCTTTAGTGTTAATTCCACCAATATTTGTCTTTAAACAATTCGACACGTGTTTTGCCTCTACACGAAGCATCATCAGGACGTGTTGACTCTCCAAAATCTGGCACGAGACTCCATCATGACGAATAAAGACAAATATTAGCAGAATTAACACTAAAGAAAACTCAAGTCATTTGGCTAAATAACATCATAATCTCCATGTAAGACACTGAATAATGTGAGATAAATATTTCCTTCTTGAGTAGCAAGAAACGTGAGCCCCTTTCGATCTCTGGATTGGATTTGTACAACTCGCACGTTGGAACATAGACGGAACTTTATCATATTTACCACATCGCTGTCTCGACGTCAAGTAGCTAATCACATAAACATTCTATAAGATGTTGACACACCCCCATTTTAAGACTAAGGTGGTCATATTTAAACATATTTAAAGTAAAACGTACCTACTTCTTTGAAACAATCCTCTTTGAAATAATGAGAACAACAATTGCGGCAAATATTGACATGTATAAATTTGAGTACTGTTACGCAATTGAACAAATCGGTACTACCGCAGATGACGCAGGCAGCAGGCGTCGCCACTCTTTCATCACTACCACATTTTATCGTTCCTCCGTCTAGCAGTGGAGTTGCTTTGCTATTTGTATATACGACGGTTTTGTAAATTTGATTTTTGAAATGTTTGCCTGGGCCTGACGTCACTAAGATGGCGCATGTCTCATCCTCTCATATCCTATTGAGAAACGAGTCTTATGTTCCGTACGTCGGAAGATTTTTTTAATCTATTTTATGACAATAAGGGACGAGACGAGCATGGCATTCAGCTGATAGTAATTGATACGCCCTGCCCTTTACAATGCAGTGCCGCTTAGGATTCCTGAAAATCTCGAAAATTCTGAGCGGCACTACAATTGCGCTCGTCACGTTGATACATAAAATGCTAGGTCTCATTTGCTCATTAATTTTACTAACTACGGCGCCCTTCAGACCGAAACGCAATAATGCTTACACATTACTGCTTCACGGCAGAAATCGGCGCCGTTGTGGTACCCATAATCTATCCGGCATCCTGTACAAAGGAGCCTCCCACTGGTAAATGCGCTTAGTCGCCTCTTACGACAGCCAAAGCCTGGGACATACCTATTCCTGTTATGCCCCGAGGAAGCAGGGGGCAACGAGATGGTTTGATTAGATTTTTTTGCAAATTTTTCGGACGTATTAATAATCTTACTAAGTAAATCAATTCAGACTGTGTGCGTTTCCAATTCGTTGAAAGTTATTGGCTGTGTTTAAAACTTCTGTTTTAGATTACCCACGAAATTAATGTACTCTATCCACTAAGCATATATACGTTTCGTACTGTACTGTTCTTCTGAGATAAATGAGAATAATCTTCGCAATAATATAGTGGCGGGGTAAAATTCGAATCTTGTTCTTGAAAAGACTTGTATACTATAAAACTATAACGCGGATATTGTAATCGTAGGTATTTTCAAAACCTGTGAAAAAATGTATTTATTACTATATACCCTATTTTATAGTACTTATGTATTATTGTAAATACGTCCTTGATGTGTACGGAAATGCTAATAAAATGTTTTTTTTCGTAAAAGAAGTTTTATTTTATATACCTAAAATAACTTGTTTAAAAGGGTTATTGCAAGTGGAAAAAGTTAGGGAAATAAGTCAAAATGATGTATTCAAGCTCTGCTTTCCTTTGTTTGATACCAGTCTGTGTTTATCTTAATCTATATCTTAATATATATAAATTACGTGACACGTTGTTTATCCGCGATGGACACCTAAACTAATGAACGGATTTAAATGGGGATTACTTCATGGAGTGCAGTTTTGTCCAACTTGAGAGATAGGATAGTTTTTATTTTGATTTGGGACCCATAATTATTTTTATTTTCAATATTTGTTTTGTATGGACATATTTTCTATGAGTGAATTTAGTGACGCACAGTTTGACAGTTCCGCTGTGAAACAATTTCATTATTACAACAGGGAGCATGATGATTTGAAATATTATTGGCAAATTCCTATAAACAGTATTCTTTTTATTATCTGCAGAACAACGTCTGTCGAGTCAGCTAGTATATATAATAAAAATGATCTTTGTTTGAGGCTCTTTCACGCCTAAATCACTGATCGTATCAACATGAAACTATGTGAAATGCATGTGAAAATGTCGAAAAAAATAGACCTTAGAACTAACCTTTGAGCAATTCATGCACACTAACAAAAATTCATCATATAAATCGCGAGTGTGACATAACTTGTAACGCACACTAAACTAATATTCCACAACAGCAAGAAACTATCTAGACTTATTAATAATCTAAGTTAGATTCGTTGTACATTGTCTATCTAGACGTATAAATGATCAAATAAATCTAACATCTAATGATTGAGAATGACAATGAAATCTAGATACATGATCGATTGACGGACGATATGTAGAATTATGTATTAATTATTAATGTAGAATTTAATTTTTCTTAAATGAGTGATAGAATATTGAAACTGGCCATAAGAAAAGCTCGGATTTATTAATACAATTAACTACGTACTATAATAATAACAATATTTACTCAAAATATTTATTGAAGGTATTACAATTATTGAGCCCAAAACGTGCGGTTTGTGCTTTGGATTCAGAACTGCAGATAAACATGGCATTTTCGTTGAATACGTACATTAGTCCTGTTATTTATAAAATACTTATAACAATATTGATAAATATAATGAACTTAACATAATATAAAACAACATTAAGTTGTTCCCACAACAGTCGTCAGAAGTGAAAACGTTTTAGCTTCACAAAGTTGGCATTATTTTTGGTTTGATAAGAAATATTTTAGAAGCAATTTTTATAAGAAAATATTTTATTAACATATAATTATAAAGTAATATTCAAGTTTTATGAACATTATTTATGTAATACATAAAAATAAGTAATTAAGTATTATTATTATCTATACATACGGTCAGGAGGCCTACCGTGATGCGAACCCGTAAGATTTTTTTCTTACCAAAAAATCGCTCGCGGACAAAGATTTCACTTATAAAAACATATGAAAGTGATTACAAAAACATATGAAAATTTTATTAGTTAAATAACGGAGTTAGTGTCTTAGTTCGCTCAAAATGTAGTTAATATAATGTCATGTTTGGGTTATGATGATAGGCGATCACCGCCTTCCATAATCTCTAACATCAATAGAGAAACAAACAATAAAGGAGGTTTTCCTAAAAAGTCACAATATCTTAATAATCGAGTTATTGGAAAATATTAAGCCTCCTCTCCACTATCGGCGATGATCGTTACTTGTATGATCATCGCAGATCGCATCTACACGATCGTCCGTGATCATTAATTGAGCGGCAGTCCTCCAAGATGGACGTGAAGTGTATAGCTGCTGCTATCATTCAATTTCAGTATACAATGATTTGACCACTCAGTAGTCATTGTATCGTACTTGCGCTATGTAAATAAAAGGAAAACAAAACAACGCCGCGAAGTACACGGTACGGCTTGTCCAGTGTCCTCGAGTGAATGAATAATCGGCGATCGTGTGAGCACGCTCACGAAACTACACGCGAATTCCCTTTGATGCGTGCCCGACAAACCGAAAGGTCACCGATCGCCGCGATCACTATGATGATTATAGACGGTGATCGGCGACTAGAAGCGAATAAGCTCTCCACACGAAGGTGCTCGCGTGTAATCGCCTTTGATCGCCGATTGTGAAGAGGCGGCATTATAATGTGATTACTCACTCTTATTGGAATGCATTATACGTAAACAAAAAACGATAACGTTTATAATTATTAATAAGCATTTACTGGCTTACGATAAACTCTAAGAACATGACGTCATTCTTGATATATTCGAACTTGTCCAAGCTAGTGTGTGGTATGAAGATATATTGCCTCTTCATCTGGATGACGGTCTGATCCAAGCTCTCTGTGGACTTGCTCATTTCCTCCACGTCGTGGTCGTGACGCCTAGATGAGGACTTGCGACGCAGTTCCAATGATTTCACAATGTCCATTGCCTGCCATTAAAACTTTTCATGATTTTTAATATTCACAAAAATAAAATCCGGAGTAGAGTCTAAATTACGGATTAAACTGGACTCCTAGGTAGGTACTACCAGGGAATCATGAATATGACGTTTTTAACAATTTAATAATTAGAAATAGTTAACCTCGCTGCGAACAGTTAGGAAAATAGTAGGTAACGTACACACGTAACTAACATAAATGAGTGGAAAATAGGTTTTTTCAGTAATAGAACGGTTTTTTTATGAAAATAAGGGACGAGACGAGCAGGAAGTTCAACTGATGGTAATTATATGCCCTGCCCATAACGATGAAGTGCTGCTCCGGATTCTTGAAACACCTAAAAATTCTGAGAGGCACTACAACTCGTCACCTTGAGACATAAGATGTTAAATAGCAAAAGAACTCAATATACCTGGTTTCTGTTAGCTGGCTGATCTTTCAAAACAATGTTGACATTGAGATCGCAGGGCCACTCTAATAGCGGATCGTAGGGACCAGCCACCAGCCGCACTGTGCTCGTAATATGACGACCTTTCCACTTGCCTATCCCGTTCAGATGAACTTCAGCCTGTGAAGATACAAATATTTAAGCCAACTTGATGAATGATTTACGTGATATGAGAGCTGAATGATTAACAATTATCTTAGCGAACATTACAGAACAAATCTTATCACTGGATTTGATTTCACTTTTCTATCGGAAAGATGGACTTCCGTTTGAGCATCTGTCAAGTAGACACCGTTCCTAAAAAGCTTACAATATAATTTTTGTGAAAGTGTGTAGTGTTTTTGTTGAAGTTACACTTAACTAGTCCCGGATTGTTCATAAATTTTGTTTTCAAATTAATTTGTGTTAATGTTTTAAATTGTATTATTTGCATCAGTCCTTGAAAGTGTGCAAAGTTTCGATTCAATCCGACATTTTGAAGTGGGCGAAAATCATGTTCTAATTTTCCGTTACATACAATATATGTATGAAGCTAATAAAACGTGTTTTACCTTTAACGTATATCCATATTTGCTGGTGCGAAAGAGAGGACTGCTAAGTACCAAGTCTTTTTCTTTTGACTCCTTCATTCGTGATGAAAACTTGTCGATTCTCCAAATTAAGTGACCTAAATTAATGCAATAGGTTTAATCATACATTTCAATAATCCATAATTAAGATACTACATGTGGTGTTGGAAAAGGTGAAAAAGGTCTTCATTCTACGATCACATCTGGAAATACTCGCAAAGTCAAAGTCAAATAATATATATTTCGAGATACATTAAATTCGCAAACTCTGAGTTTTACGGAAATTAGGACATAGGTAAGTATGCCGGCTAGATTGTGGGTACCGCAACGGTGCCTATTTCTGCCGTAAAGCAGTAATGTGTAAACATTAAATACAAATACAAAATATAAAATGTTTATTTTCTTTAGCAAGTATGTACATAAATCAATATTCATGATTGGAGCCCCCTTTTAAGCACTATTGCACCCGTGTTAGAAAACTCCGCTCTTCCATAGCTTATTAATATTTATTACATAATCTACAGATAATCAAATTCTAACTTAGTAGTTACCTTAGTAGATATACTAGATATACTTATATAAAAAGTATGTATAGTAAGAAATAAGGTGTGTAAGGTGTGTGCATTGGGTGTGTTGTGAGTGATAAGTAAGGTGTGAGTGGTTAGAGAAACATTACTGTGTTTCGGTCTGTAGGGCGCCGTGACTACTGAAATTACTAGGAAAATGAGACTTAACATTTTACGTCTCAAGGTGACAAGCGCAGTTGCAATGCCGCTCAGAATTTTTGGGTTTTTTCAAGAATCCTGAGCGGCACTGCATTGTAATGGGCAGGGCATATCAATTACCATCAGCTGAACGTGCTGCTCGTCTCGTCCATTATTTTCATAAAAAAAGGTAAGTTAGGCAGGTATACCATCGTGACTTCCACTTTCAGGATGATCCAAAGTGACTCTCGACTGAAAGTCAGCTAGTTCTGTTCTTAATTTGCTGTAGCTCTTGGTGAGTGCTCGTAGATCTCTGGCTACCAAGTCCATTCTGGATGATTGTTCTGAGGCTTCAGCTCGTGCGTTTGCAGTAGCAACCTCTAAAACTGCGAGGCGATCTAGTGCCTGAATGATAAAATGATTTAAATCAACTCTTCGACGACACTTTCCTACATAGTTCATACTTTATCTTAATATATGAAAATATAAACAAAGAAACTGTTTTTACATAAGATTGCCGCTCACTGAAGGCCTGTTTCTGCTAGCCGTAAAGATTAATGGCCGTTTTCAATAACGTACCTCTAGTTACGGATATATTGCTATTACTGTTTAATGACAATATCTTATCTATCCATTGTTATGTCCAATATAGTAATAGTACAATGCTATCTGTCGATAGGTTATTGAAATGTCAGTAAGCGTAAGTAATAGTACAATGCTATCTGTCGATAGGTTATTGAAATGTCAGTAAGCGTAAAAGGATAGATTTGTCTACCTCGAGTAAGTTAAATTAAGGATAGATAGGTTATTGAAAGCGGTCTTAAGACGTTGTATTGTTCGAGAAAAAGTGGGAAGATCATTCCACAACTTAGCCATTTGCATAATGAAGCTCAAAGCAATTACAACTTGGGTATCTAAAAAAACCGCGTAAACCTTTCGTAAAGACCGGCAACGCTCTTGTGATTCCTCTGGTGTTGGAAGAGAATGTGGGTGGCGGTGATCATTTAAAATGAGGTGATCCCTACGGTCTACGTTCGCTCTCATCTTTTTCCATAAAAATAGCGGAGAAAACCCTTCTTCCGTCTGGGCGTCCGATGGTGAAATAGGGATGGGGTATTCAAGTCATGCACAAATTGTTCTAGAGCTAGTAATAGTATCTATTAATGAATGTTCTGACAATAGTACGAATTGGTAACTGATGAATAGAAATCAAACTCTTGCAGAAAGCATGATCTTTAACACTAATTCCATTATTGAAATTGCCATAATTCCATAAATGAAAAATTAGTATTGCTCCGCTGACGTTTACGGCCAAATCTTGTGTAATAACAAATTCAAGTAGATAATATACTCACTGGGTTTTCGGAGTCTGTTGCATTTTGGAGCTGCATTCTTAATAAAGCGAGTTGTGAAACCTGCTCGGATGATCTTTTTGCCTCTATTAATTCGGCTTCTAAAGCCGCTCTGTTTTCTGCATTGTGTTGTCTCTCTTCATCTACAGATTGCCTTATATAATCAATTACCTCCTCTGAAAAAGATAAAATATATTTCATTTGTGATGTCTTGATATTCTTGTTAGAAAGAACAAAATATGGTATGGCGTTAACATTGACCATAAAATATATTTCTATTCTAAATTATGGAGCATAATAAAAAATTGTGTTTATATTATAGATAACCTAATTATAGATAAAGTCATTACCGCAAAACACACTCTCTTACAACACCAGCATATTAACAAGAGGATTGCCGTCCTTTAACTGGCCGGAGTTCGCGCATTTTTGAAGGTACCCATATCGTATCACACTGGGAACAATACAGAAGGAAGTTCATTCCAAAATAGTTTGGTATGTCGTAGAAAGTTCCCTGAACTCTGGAGAAACGCTAAATATCCAGATGGTGAGGATGATAATTAAGTTAGTGGCGTGTCATGTGAAGATGGAATTGGGCGGCCTCTGCCTCAAGTTAACCAACTCTTCGGATAAACTCTCGGACAGACTCTCCCCGAGAAAAATTTAGGTAGAAGATACAAAACGAAGCGACTTCTTACGCTGCAAAATTGGTAATTTGAGGTCGTGATTTTAATTGGTGAACAGTGCTTGAGTGTTCGCTCCGTATTTTAATATAACAGGCTTAATTGGTGGTTGGTTATAATCCAACTGGTATCAACGTCGAGGTTAAACTCCGAGCTATGAGGAAATTTTTTTTCCAACCTACATATCAGAAAGAATATCGTCTCTTTTATTAACTTCCAGTGAAGCTGTGCTATAAAGTATGTGACAGGAAAACTGCAAACCTTTATAGGTTTCCTCTAAGTGAGGGTTATCACTTTAAAACTTACTTTACAAATTATTTACATTTACAAGAGCAACAACTCAAGTCAATTTCCTAATATGCAAATATTGGGGTTGAGCAGGTTATCAACTGTAAAGTAGATCTTAAAGACGAAACCACAACCTGAGAGTTGAACAAGACACATACACGATTTATCAACGATACGTCATTTGAATGGTAAGCTCAGTGGAGGAGCACTCGCACAGAACGCGAGAGGTCGCAGGTTCGAGTACCGCATCGTTCATAAACTTTGTTTATATATTTTATTTGTGTAATTAATCCCAGAAGTCCCCATCCCCATTGTACGAGGATGCCGAAGACGAACATCCTCAATTCTAAGTGAGACTGGGGTACCTTAAACTCCTCATAATTTAGGCAGAGAGACTCTTCTTAAACCTAAAATAATTCGACGCGTTTTAAACACTACAGCTTAGCAAGATTAAAATTCATCCCGTTGTGTTATACCTACTTGATTTTAACTCCTATAAGCAATCTGGGATCAAACAACGTGCGCTTGGCGCACTGAAACGGGTAAAATTTATTGGAAAGAATGTAAAAATTATACAAAACATAAGGATACAAACTTAAGGCTGGGGACCGAGCCAACGACCTTGACGAATCGATCGGAGCCAGGTTACCTCTTTCGCACAATATCGCCATTGTTTTAAATTCATAATTAGAAGCATTCTTAATTTATTTCAAACATAATACAATTTTCTTTACAAATATAACAAAACTATGTCATGTTAAATAGTATTGGTAAGCAGTTAATAAATTTCATACAATTTTATCTAGATTAAATGATTAACATGGTTCCAACTGTAAAAGTAAGAGGTACTTTGGTTTTTTTTTACGCAATGTCTGTTATGTATAGAAATTTAAAGAAACAATGAATTTTCTTCTCATACTCTGTAGACATGTAATTATTTTTTGTAAAAATATAAGCTTTAAATGGTTACAATTATGCGCTATTTTGGCGATTTCTTGGGATAGCGGTATTAAGGATTTATAAGAAAGTAAGGTTTCTTCTTCAATTAACCATTATATTATTGAAATAATATTAATGACTAGAATTGTACCCTGACTTACTCGGGTAAGGTGTTGAGTATTTGACGTTTGAGTATTTTGTTGCATCACTTTACATATATTGTAAATGAAATGATTTGTAAAAAGATGAAGATTTAAATGTTTAAATGAGTGGCTAAGAATCTCTTGCCACTTCTTCTCATTAAAGCTCAACCCTTTCCGAAGTGGCAGTGAATATAAAAAGAAAAGAAAACATTTGACATTCATACGTGTCATTTCTTTGACTTCCATGAATAAAGTTTCTTTGAAGAGTTTCTTGCGCCGCTTCTTCTCTCTCAGAGCGCCATTTGTTTCCGAAGCGGTAGTAGTATCTAGTATATTAGAAATGACATCAAAAAGAATTCTAAAGGAATTTTGAGAAAATAAATGCCTTTTATGCCTTTTAAAGTGATTTTGATTTGATTAGATTTATGCTGCAATGTATTGTAGATGTCGTACCAAGTTTATTCATAGATCTAATTCTTTTGTCGTGCTGGGTCAGGGCCTGCTCCAAGAGCTCTCTCTCGTTCTGCTCGTGGACCAGACTGCTGATGGCATTCTCCAACCGCATCACTGTGGTCAGCTGCTGACTTTGCAGCTCCTGGAATATTAAAGCCATCAAAAGGCCCAAAGTCAAATATTATTACAAAAAAGTTAAACATGTGTTGAACACTTGTTTTTAAATAGTTCTATTACAAATATAATATGTATCTTTCTGTTGTTTAACGTTCAATAATCTTTAGACATTGCTTATATTTAAACACGAGTCGAAGCTTGTCTAAGGAGTGCCTGACGGATAGATCATATTTATATGGAAGATTTACGGCCGTTCCTAATTTTCAGTGTATCTCTTACTTGAGATAAAAATCGTAACTATCGTTGACTTTTCTGTCCCAATAAACTTAACGACGGTAACTCACCTTATCCGTACACGCTGTCTGTCAATGGGACGACGTATAGCTTACTAGCGATAGAAGTTTGTATGGAAATTGCAATTCACGCGTCCCAATATAAGGCGATAAGAATGACTTATCTGGTATATTGGGACAGCTTCAGATTATTGACAGCTAATTACTGACAGTAGAAGGTAGTAATTAATCTCTATCTGTAGCTGGTATATTGGGAACGGCCGTTAGACTATAATATGATGACAGATCGATGACAGCTGTCAAAAATAGCGATGCGTTCCTTTATTTGCTCCTGTATAGAAATGAATAATATTATTATTATTATTATTAACACAGTTTCGTTATAGAATAAGATTAACCCCTTTTTAGTCGTCGTTATTGTTAGGTCACTGACGTTGTTATAATTTGGTCTCTGTCTAACAAAACACGTGTATAAGGCATGATTATTTTTTTTTGTAATAACACCGTAAATGTTTACTCATTAAGCCTTTCCCGGGTATTGAAAATTATTTCTTCGTGACATGAGATGTTATTACAACAGCATCAAGATAAGCATCTTTTTTGTTCTGAATGAGGGATACCAGTGACATGCCTGTGTTGATTTCGTTTGTGTGGCAATTTTTATGTGGAAACCCTATTAATTTTCTACAGGAATAGTACTAAGTAAGTTTGAGTTTATTTACCAGTGGAAGGCTCCTTTTCACAAGCTAGATTATGGGTACTACAACGGCGTCTATTCCTGCCGTGAAGCAGTAATGTGTAAAAATTGAGAGACGAGCTGGACGTCCAGCTTATGGTAATGATACGACTTGTCCATACAATGCAGTGCCGCTCAGGATGAAAGACCCAAAAATTTTGAGCGGCACTACAACTGCACTCTGATGAGTGACCTTGAGATATAAGATGTTAAATCCCATAATTTCACTTGCTACGGCGCCCTTCAGACCGAAACACAGTAATGTTTACACATTACTGCTTCACGGCAGAAAAATGCGCCGTTGTAGTACCTACCCATAATCTAGCCGGCATCCTGTGCAAAGAAGCCTCCCACTGGTGAAAGTTTACGAACATTTATTGGTTTATTCTTTTGAGAACTTGTTCATACCTTCTATTGAGCTAATAAGACATGCCAGTTTAGCTCCAGACGGAATTTAAATTATATTTATAATATGTATAGATATACAAATGATTTAAGTTTTCTTTAGTGTTAATTCCGCCAATATTTGTTTTTAAAACAATTCGACACGTGTTTCGCCTCTACATGAGGCATCCTCAGGACATGTTGTCTCGCCAAAATCTGGCACTAGACTCTAAGAGTAACGCCTAATTCAATAAATTTTCTAAAATATGTATAGATGTTAGCTCGATTGTCGATACGAATCAACACATAAGCCAAAAACGGCATGTAAATCACATCAGCTCCACGTCAATATATAATAATAAAATTTTAATATCACAAGTACATATTTCATTGTAAAGTACATCGTATTAACATCTGCACAAAATATACAATAGGTATTAGGTAGTCAAAGTTATACACAAGATTATAAAAAGATCACAAATTTAAAAAGTCGGATACCGCATAGAAATTGTCATTAATTAGCTATTCATATGTAAGTTTACCTGCAAAGCTAGCTGAACATTAGCCATATCATGCTTAAACTGTGCCGCCCAGTTAGCTGATCGTTCCGCCTCGTCATCCACTGCAGCCCGCAGTGACACCAAGGTTGAGAGGAAGTGCTGGGACCTCTCATCCACCAGCACCAGCTTGGATCGAAGGGTTTCCAATTCTGTTGACTGCACATCACGGTAACTTGATTCTTCGGTTAAGGCTAATCTGAAAATAATACAGTACGCGAATGTTATAAAGGATTTAAATGATTTTTAAATAATAAATGCTGATCTTATTCATATTTTACCTATGAAACTTTGAAATATAATAATAATACTGACACACTTTTACACAAATTATCTGGCCCCAAACTAGTCATAGCCTTAACCCTATTCTTGGCAATGTATCTCTGCAGATACACTAAAATTTGAAAAATTCTCAGTCTATCAATATTGAAACAACCGTTTTTACTACATTTATATGAATATATATACGGTACATACACCAAAATAACATCTTTTACAATTTTTGTCTGTCTGTTTGTTCCGGCTAATCCCTGAAATGGCTGTACCGGTTTGACGGGACTTTTATTGGCAGGTAGCTGATGTAATAAGGAGTAACTTGGGCTACGTTTATTTTAGAAAAATAAAGTAATGTTGCAATGTCCAAGAAACGGTCTAACTCTAAAAATAATTTATATGACAAAACAACGTTTGCTGGGTCAATGTAAATGATTGCATCTACCGGGATTCGAACCCGGGATCAATAGCTCAGTAGGCAGGGTCACTAACCACTGGGCTATAGGTGACGTCTATATATATAAAAATGAATTGCTGTTCGTTAGTCTCGCTAAAACTCGAGAACGGCTGGACCGATTTGGCTAATTTTGGTCTTGAATAATTTGTGGAAGTCCAGGGAAGGTTTAATAAAATGAATAAACATGAAAGTGTTCGGAATTAAATAAAAACAACAATTTTGTTTTTCCTTTGATGTGTCCCCCGTCGTCCGATATTTGTTTTGTATGGACATATTTTCTATGAGAGAATTTATTGACGCACGACTTGACAGTTCAGCTGTAAAACAATTTCATTACAACAACAGGGAGCATATTTTATGAAATAATTCTTGATATAGGACTTAATTCTATATACAGAACAACGGCTGTCGGGTCAACTAGTCTCAAATAAAAACTAAATTTTAGTTGACTTTTATGACTTACTTAACAGCTGCAAGTTCCTTCTCAATATATGTTACACATTCCTCTAGGGGAACGGATTTCGGAGTCCAAGTGTGGTTGCAGACAGGTGGTGATGGGTCCATCACCCGTACATGAGTTGGTGATGAGGCGTTGTGTCTCTGTAACATAATAACCTTATAACTTATGTACTGCATTTTTTATTTATTTATGAAAATAAGGTACGAGATGAGCAGGACGTTCAGCTGATGATTATTGATACTCCCTGCCCATTGGCACTACAACTGCGCTCGTCACCTTGAGACATAGGATGTTAAGTCTCATTTGTCCAGTAATTTCACTAGCTACGGCGCCCTTCAGACCAAAACAAATTAATGCTTACACAATGCTTCACGGCAGAAATAGGTACCCATAATAAGCCGGCATCCTGTGCAAAGAAGCCTCCCACTGGTAAATGATTTTTAAAGAGTACTGGAAAAGGGTTTTATGCCGTTTCTTCTCTGTGTGCCATCTGTTATCGAAGCGGTGGAAGTTATGTAATGATATTGGAAATATTTTCGTCTATGATTTAAGGTAATTATCATGGACCGGAATCACGTCCGACGTGGAACTGTTCTGTCTCCACCAACCTTCATAACTAGAAGAAGAATTTGAAATTGTTGTAAGAAATATTTTAGTGACTTGCTAGTTACATTGTGGAAAATACATTATAATTTATGTTGGTTTAAACATTGATAAAAGTTACTTATAATAATAATAATAATCAAACCTATTTATTTCCAATCTACTATTGAATTACATTCTTACAGTTATATCTATGATTACATCTATTATAATAAATATCACTTATTGTTCCCATTATTTACATAGATAAGAAAAGAAAATATAATTTTTATTTGTTTTAATGATTGTTGTTATGTACTGTCTTCATCATTATTGATTGGAACCCCTTCTTGGGTATAGGCCTCCTCCAGCTTGTTCCACGCCTCTCTGTCCATTGCTATCTTTTTCCATAAGTGTCCTGCTGTCGCTTGAATAGTTAAAAGTTACTTACCTTTACGTTATTATAGCAACTTATCGTTAATGACAAATAGAGTATAAGAACTATATAGTTAATACTAATTTACAAAAAAATATTGTAACTTGAAGTTCATAGATAGATCACATTGGTCGTAGTGCCACAGGGCTGACTACTAAGGCCGCTTTACCAATCATAACCATAATTTGAAGTTTATATTTAATTACGGGAACACAAATTAAATCTTTTTTATTAAATTATTCAAATTAAATTCATGTGCATCCAGTAGTAAAAAGTGTTTTATAGTACTTTTGAATGACTAAATATTTGATAGATCCTGTAATGTAATCGTAGTGCGAAAAATAGTTTTATAAATTTAATAAAACTCTGTTGATGGACTTTGAATCTATATTATAAAAGAGAATTTATGTTGGTATGTTCCCTAATAACTCTTAAACTATTCGACCGATCTCAATGAAATATTTTGTAATAGATTCGTTGAAGCTCAAGGAAGGTTTACATATATTTTATTTATATGGCAAAACAACGTTTGCCAGGTCAGCTAGTAAATAAGTAAAACCAAATATCGAATGCTTGCGTTATTTCTTGTTTCAGTGGCAATCTAACAAGATAACTGTTACAGTTTTACCAATCAAAGGTCTCGTCGGATCTTTTAAATGATAGAACGAACATTTTATTTATATAGTATTTATATAAATAGTTGTTTTTGTCATAAAAAAAGCAACCAATGGGACTCCCAATAATAAACAGCTATCACCACCCAGGCTAGCAAAAGCTCAACTAACCTTGTCCATCTTCGGGCACTCCTTAACGTGAGTATCCTTGTGTTTCCTCTGGATCCAGGCCCCGCAGCGTAGCGGGCACTGCTCCAGAATGCTGCCACATTGCTTCAAATGACTCTACAACATTAATTTAATTTTGTTTTCACCACTAAACGATCAACTTCGTACGACACCCCCCAAGTTAGGATATCATCCCCACCATCTGGATGTGTGGCGGTCCTCCACAGTGCGGTTTTCAAGGAGCTTTCTTCCACGTACTACAAAGCTGTGGAATGAGCTTCCTTGTGCGGTGTTTCCGGGACGATACGACATGGGTACCTTCAAAAAAAGCGCGTACACCTTCCTTAAAGGCCGGCAACGCTCCTGTGATTCCTCTGGTGTTGCAAGAGATTGTGGGCGGCTCACTTAACAACAGGTGACCCGTACGCTCGTTTGTCCTCCTATTCCATAAAAAAATCTATGTTTTATTTATACGCTAAGTTAGGTACCATTAATACATTCTAAAAATACCTGTATATGAAATCCTTAAAACATTAAAAACATCAGGACTAGCTGACTCGACAGACGTTGTATTGTACATAATGAATAAAATACTATTTTGTCAATAATATCAAGAATTATTTCGTAAAATATGCTCCTTGTTGTTGTAATGCAATTTTTTCACAGCAGAACCGCCCTCTGGTAAATCTTTGAGCCTAGCTCATATTTGTCCCTACTGTATATAAGAGTCGTGTTGAATATCTTTTATCTTTGGTCTCTCTTAAACACAAGTGACAGTGACAAAACACAGTTGAACGCGAATTACGAACCTAATAAATTAATGCATAACTTTGTTAGAAGCCCGACGAGATAGTCCTCGTTCTGTAATCGTTTAACACCACTCACACTCACATCACAAATCACACACCTGCAATAACACACAAGTACTCACACACTTATACACATACATTCACACATAATTACAAACAAACATACATATATCACCGCACTCGCTGGCGAGTGCGAAGTCTCTTCAAAAGTAGAGTCCATTGGACTAACAGATATATTAGATTGTTAGTGTCTCTCCATCCAGTCTAGTGAGCAGGCAGTCCGAGGTTCGAGCCTCCTTCCGAGACGGCCTGCGACTGTGAGATACATTTTCGGCATCCAGGCCCCCGCCCGGTTTCGCTGTAAAAGCCTTTAGGGCTATTAGTTTAGAAGAGGTTTTTAGTTGGTAGGAGATTTTTACACCTGAGCCCGACATATGGGCCCCGTTTCGGCGTCTTCAATACGTAAATGTATTTTCCTCCTCTCCAAAAAAGGAACATGACAGACACCAAGTAACATTCGGTCTTCCAAACATGTTTATTTGAAATGAGGTAAATGGTTTAAATGAAAGTCTCAGAATGGCAGTCAAATTATTTGCATCGTAGTTATACTGTACCAACGTTGACTTGATAAAAAATATAATTGTAAAGGTGTGCCACGGCCTTCAGTCCATGCTTAGAATACTTTATACTAGTGTTTTATCTATGATCTCAACTCATCATAAGCTTAAAGATTATAATTTTACACGTAAAGATAGGAAGCTGTAAGATGGATTTTGTCTCCTCAATCTTATACCTACGTAATACTTATGTTCATGATGTTTTTAGTCGAATACCGAATGAATAGAATGGCATTCTAAAGTTTAACCTGCTCATTTTTCAAGTAAATTTTATTTGTGTATTAATCCTCGAAGTGAGGGTTATCACGTTAATAACAAAACAAATTGTTTAGATTTACAAGAGCGACATCACAAGTCAATTTCCTAATATGTAAATATTGGGGTTGAGCATGTTATCAACTGTAAAGTAGATCCTGTAGATGAAGCCACAACCTGAGAGTTGAACAAAGCATACAAGATCTTATGATACGCCACTCGAACGGTTACCTCGGTTAGAGCACTGACACGGAACGCCAGAGGTCGTGGGTTCGAGTCCCGCATCGTTCATAAAATTTTATTTTTCAACTTTATTTGTGTATTATATCCTAGAAGTGAAGATGATCACTTTAAAAACATAACAAATTGTTTAAATCTATAATTATCAAATGTTTAAATTTCGAACCCGTGCGTCTAGGTATACGCCCCAGCTCTCTAACCACTACCATACCGTCCGGTTGACGCATCATCTATAAATCTTGGTACTTTACATTTGTTCCACTCTTCAGTTATGGCTCCATCAACATTACACTTAATAACCTGCACATCCACAAGAATTGCATATTGAAAAATTGACTTGAGATGTCGCTTTTTAAATTTAAACAATTTGCTATTTTTATATCCCAAAAGCGAAAAATCACTTAAAAAAAATCAATTCAAAAAATATTTATTCACTGTATTATAAAGCTATATATATAAGTCCAAGTCAGGATCACCTACAAAAGTTACAATAGCATTCAAATGAGTATAACAATATTCATTAACAATAAACTTAGAAACATTAATCCCTATCCCTATCCCTATCCCTATTAAACTATCTCTATCATTCAAATAATCTTTCACATTATAATAGGCCTTAGATTTTAATTTATTTTTTTACGATACATTTAAGTTTTTTAACTGCTAATATTTTAATATCACTTGGGAGTTTATTATAAAATATAACACAATCCTCTTGAAAAGATTATATATAATATACAATAATGTATAACTTACTTGTAATTTTCCCATTTCGAATAAGTCATTGCAGAAGTAACAAGGGCTGTCTCTAACACCATTCACGTCTTTTCCCGCTTTGTTCAAACTCATTTTTACATCTGAATCACCACAAACACACACGGTGTATCAATATTGTATTTATTGAGTGAACACACTCAGTAACTATGTACGAAAAATATTTTTAATAAAACTGAATCTTTACACAAATATGAACTACACAAAACTAAATAGATCCGTATTAAACTGGTATAATTAAAAGAGAAGTAGATAACAATATTTTAACGACGCTTCGATCTAAACTATACAATGTGCACTCACAGTTTTAAATTACGTTTTATAATCGTTGAGCTAAGCGCGTACTGAACAGTGTTTTATCCTAATCAATGGATGAACAAAACACTCCAGTGATTTCATTTGTAAGCGATGGAACTCTGTCCCAGTACAATCAACACATCTGCTGAAAAACACATTACGAATTTGATAAGTGAATGACTGTGATAAGGTTCCATAGCTGTGTGTTGTTGAGTTGAGTCATTTTATCATATCTGAGTTCTGTATCTGGCAGTATGGGAGATAAGGCTTGTGGCAATAAATGTATTTTTTTGTTTGAATTTAGTCCGTAGTAGGTCAAGGTATGTATTGATTGCAAATTAAATTGATTTCATTGATGTAATCATAAGTTTTTTTTTAAATTTATATCCATCCAGCGAATTTCACCAAACATTTGTATGTCGTAGGTGTTAGCTAACATAATATGTATGTTATTTTTTCATGACATTTTTTCGATACGTCCTGCCCTTTACAACGTAGTGCTGGATTTTTGAAAATCCAAAAATTCTGAGCGGCACTACAATTGGGCTCGTCACCTTGAGACATAAGTTGTTAAGTGTTATTTGCCCAGTAGTTTCACTAGCTACGGCGCCCTTCAGACCGAAACACGATAACGTTTAAACATTACTGCTTCACAGCAGAAAAAGGCACCGTCGTGGAACCCATAATCTAGCCGATATCCTGTGCAAAGGAGCCTTCTTCTGGTCCTTAGTCGCTTCTTACGATACCCTTGGGTCTAGGACTTCCATATTATTTTTATGCCCTGGGAAGCACAGGGTGTACTAACGTACCTTTGGGTCATATTGGCTACAAGTGCGTTGTGTTCTTAAGTAACCTTCTTCATAAAGCGACGTGACGAGTAACATTTACCTTATTGTATGTAATACGCCCTACACATTATAATGCAGTGCCACTCAGAATTCTTGATTGAACCCAAACTCTGAGCGATCTCCTAGCAGCTTGAATAGTTGAAAGAGTTTCTTCATCACGAGATTTTTAAATTGAACGTTCGCGTTGGTATCGATATATCGAGCGACGCTCAGTTCCGTGGTCACTTGGATGAGTAGGCCAAACTGGCTTCTAAAAAGCTTGGTGTACTCAGTAAGGAGAGACAGTAATTCAATACAAGCTACCGCCTGCAACTATATAAGGCGCAAATTCAGCCTCTACATGGAGTACTTACTCTTCTCACCTCTGGGCGGGCGCTACCAAGTACCAGCTTGTTCCATGAGACCGCATACAACGAAGAACGAACCGAATCATTGACGATCAAGTCATCTCCGACCGGCTGGTATCTTTAGCGTGGCCTAGAGGTGTGGATTCTCTGTATCTTTTACCGCATTTACGCGGAGTGCTCAGAGGTATTGCTTAGGTTGATTCCAGCGGCCGAATTCCACCACCGGACGTTAGGTTAAAATGCAAATTACAACCCGCATTACGTTGACGTCTAGGCATTCCACAATAGCGCGTTTTGCAAGAAATCCCTTGTCTTACACAGCCATTTTGAGAAATCAATTACCGGCTGCTGTTTTCACGAACCGATACGACTTAGGGTACCTTTAAGTAAAGAGCATATTCCTACCTTAAAGGCTGGCAGCGAATCTCTTGGCACCTGTTGTTGCGGGTGTCCATGGGCGGTTGACTCACCTCTCCCCATCCTGTGAGCCTCTTGCCCGTTTGCCCCCTTTTATATAAAAAAATCGCAATACCAGAGGATAGATCATTTTAAAGAAAATAATTGTCCCCGATACCACAACTACCCAAAGACAAGTCAATTCCAGTCTTAGAGCTTTATTTCGTTTTGGTTCAGGAACAGCATAACCCTGATTCCTCAAAGTCACTGTGTTAGGCAAGTAGTTTCTTGCCTCTTTCGCGATGAAGTCTAGTGTTCTCTCCATGTAACATTACAATTTGAGTAATAAGCTATTACAGTTTCTTTAACCAAATAGAAGGATAGACAAGGTTGCGGTGTTCACCCAATGGCAAGAGGCCTGAAAGGGGATACATTCAATTGAAACAGTTTAGTGGTGGCCGATCACGAGGTAATCCCTTTTAACCTGATCTCAAGACTCGAAACCCGGGCTTGAATCCCAGTAGGTGCAAACATTTGTATGATGAAGATGATTGTTTTTATACGAGTTGTGATGAAATTATGCATTTTTAAGTAGGTATATTGTACTAAATGAGTTTGTCATTTACTCTTAAACTCATGTGCAGTTTTATGGAGAAAAATGATTTTTACCAACGAACCAACAAACTGGCATATTAAAAATTTTACGAGCTCCAGAGCATAACATCTATAACATTATTTAAAAGCATAATTATAACAGTTAGTTAATATCTCTCACTATTGTTGGCAGCCTTGCTGAATATGCTGAAGATAAATATATATATTTTCTATGGAAAATGTGGACAAAAAATTGTATGGGTCACTTGTTATTAAGTCATCACCACCGCTTACATTCTCTCGCAACACCAGAGGAATCACAGGAACGTTCCTGGAAGGTGTATGCGCTTTTTTTGAAGGTACCCATGTCGGATCGTCCCGAAAACACCGCATAGATGGTGGGGATGATATTCTAATTCATGGTGTGTTGTGCGAAGGTGGAATTCGGCGGCAGGAATCTCATGAAACAGCTCTTTGGAACAGCTTGATTTTGATATTGAACATTGGCGGAATACAGTTTCTATTTTTAGTAATATCGGATAAATGGGAGCGGCTTTGATAATTAATAAATGGAAGCCATGAGTCAAGTCAGAAACCTTTGAAAATAAATTGTATGAATATATTTTCAAAGGTTTATCTATCTATATAAATAAAAGAGAGTGTATGTTTGTATGTTCCCTAATAACTCCTAAACTATTCGACCGATCTCAATGAAATCTTTTGTAATAGATTCGTTGAAGCTCAAGGAAGGTTTACATATATAATTTATATGGCAAAACAACGTTTGCCAGGTCAGCTAGTTTAAAAATAAAAATGCATTTGTTTATTTATGACGTAAAGCAATCTTAATTAAACTGATGTGTATTAACATTGAAGTCTCAGCAATATATATAAAATAATTTTATTCGAAATGATTTGGCTTTTATGCCAAAGCCTTGGCCTTTAATCTGTCTGGCCACGAATGTAGGACTTATGTACAGTTTCCATGGGAAATTTAGTCACTGCAAGTTTTAGAAATTTATTTCAGCGTGCCGTTTGGAGCAGGCCGTCACGTCCTCTAAAAATGATCATATTTATTTCGGCGTGCCGTTTAGAGCAGACAGCTAAAAATTATCATAAATTTTATTTCGGCGTGTCGTTTCGAAAAGGCAGGCATGTCTTATAAAATTATCATAACTTGTAGTCCAAAGGGTTTATATCTGGCCTAGACGAGAGCCATTCTTTCGTCCTTACAAAGTACAGAACGTTGACTTCCAGTGAAGCAGTAGGTTTAAAGTCCAGGGTACGTTTTTAGAAGCAAAGTGTTATTAATTTTAATTAAATAAAGAGGTCTGCTGAGTTAGGTAAGTCAGGCTTATTATTATCATTTAAGAACTTCAATTGTGTTCGCGAAACAGGGTCCAAAAGTCAACAACATGAAGCAATAATTAGCCATCGGTTTTTGTGCTGTATCTTAAAGAATGAACGACCCACCCCACAAAAAATATATTTCAATCATTTAAAATATTGTTTTCACTTCTCATGCTCTGAAATTGCTTATTTGTGCACGATATAGGCTGCACAAAATCGATTTTTGTGCACAAGTGCACAAAAGGATCTTCTCATAAATGTATCTATATTAAGGCAAAGAAAATGAGCCATACAGCCAAACACAATAAAAAGTTCAGAAATAGAATAATTTATTTTATAATATAATAATAATTTGATTGCCACAAAGAGTTTCTTGCCACTTCTTATTAAGGCTCAACCCTCAAAGGACATAAATAAAATAGATATAAAAAGAAAAGTCATTTCCTTGACCTGCCTGAATAAGGTGATTTTGATTTGATTACCCTAAAAGATCGAGCTTTTGATTACTGTTAGTAAAAATATAATATTAATTACAAGTTTAAGCAGAATTCTCAAATTGTAAGTAGAGGTATTTGGTGAGTATTGCATGATATGTAGGATTGTATGGATGTATTAGGATTATTTTATAGTTGTTTGCTGAGTTCTCGTACCAGGTTTCATCATGCTCGCATAATGTCACTGCTTGTGGCGGCGACATGGGACACGTCGTCCCCTTCCCTAAAATATGGTTGAGGGAGGCGATGGCTGGCTCATGCGTCATGCTCGTGAACGGGCGCTGCTTGTGGTGGCGGGATGATCCTGTTGCCGGAGATTCGGTTTCAGATTCTTAAAATTTATTGTGTCTATATAATGTGTGGATATATACATGTTTATTTATTTATAATCGCTTATAAAATGCTCACAGAATACCTTTATTGATTTATGGTGTATGTGGATGATGCAGCTACTGTACTCAATAACTTTTGTATTAATTTACATTTACTTTTTTGACTTACTCGTGTAAGACATTGACTATTTGACGTTTGAGTGTGTTTGTTGCATCATTTTACATTTTACATATTATATTGTAATTGAAATGATCTGTAAATCTTGATATAAAAGAGTGGCAATGAGTTTCTTGCTACTTCTTCTCATTAGCTCAACCCTTTACGAAGTAGCGGTAGATTCAATAAGAAAAATATATATTTTTTGACATTCATAAGTGTCATTTCCGTGACCAACGTGAATAAACTGATTTTGATTTGATTTGATATTTACTTTAATTTATTTGCCTCATGTATTTTTTAAGACAAAATATATTAACATTTTAATTTAAATACAGTAGGTTATTTAATAAATTAAAAAATATATATATTACAAAATTAATTTAATAGTAGGCTGGATAGGTCTGGAGCCCAAGCCTACGATGTCAATGTCGTAAGATTAAAAAAAATCGGCGGGAAACAGGTCTTGTTTTTCGTGCGTTAATTAATTTCTTCAAATTTGCTAAAATAGTTAAGAATGTCCATGTTATACTACTGTTTTATTTCCTCGCAATCGAATTGAAAAGCAGAGTTTATAACTCGTCCACAAAACTATCTTATCCTCGACATTACTATCAAAAATGACTCGGATAAAAAATGGTTCGTTTTGTGCACTCGTTGTAAAATCTACTATTTTTGTGAAATTTGAAACGCGCGTAAATAAAATATTTGAAATTTAAATCCTTTACATCTATTCGATCATTTCCGTAAATCACGTTTATTGCCAGATAGTGATCGTTTTGTTTTTAGGGTTTCGTGGCCAAATGGCAAAAAACGGAACCCTTATAGAATCGTCTTGTCTGTCTGTCTGTCCGTCCGTCCGTATGTCACAGCCACTTTTTCCGAAACTATAAGAACTATACTGTTGAAACTTGGTAAGAAGATGTATTCTGTGAACCGCATTAAGATTATTCACACAAAAATAGAAATAAAAACATAAATTTTTCTCTATAGATAGGTATAAAAAATAATATTGAGGTTTCTAAAATCATTTATTTCTAAGCTGAATAGTTTGTGCGAGAGACACTACCAAAGTGGTAAAATAAATGTCCCCCCCCAGTAACTTCTAAAATAAGAAAATGATCAAAACTAAAAAAAATATATGTTGTATATTACCATGCAAACTTCCACTGAAAATTGGTTTGAACGAGATCTAGGAAGTAGTGTTTTTATATAAACAAATCGTACTATCAATAACTTAATTGAAAAAAAAAATACACTATTACTAAATATCGATCAAAGTTACAACGAACTACAAGAACTTTTATATTATGTTACTTGCTGCTACGGAACCCTTGATGAGCGGGTCCGACTCGCGCTTGGCCGCTTTTTTATTAATTCCAATGAACTGGAATTTTAATTTTATTTCTATTTTAGTATCACCATGTTAGTCCAATGACATTTAACATTCTATTTCTGAACTGGTATTGTTACTATAACTGCCTTCTTAATTCAACTTGGTAGATATTAAATAATAATAGATATCTATATTATTATTATATCTATCGTATATTATAAGCATTAATGTTTTTGCATTATTGTGTTTCGGTCTGAAGGGCGCCGTAGCTAGTGAAATTACTGGACAAATGAGATTTAACATCTTATGTCTCAAGGTCACTTACTTTCTTAATGATACCGATACTGATTGGGAATGGAGCCACCATCCTCAGGCTATTAAATAATAGGTTTAATAGTACAATATTACTTTGTTAACATATTTTTTTCGATGAAAAAAAAGCCCGGTGAGTTTGTTGCGCCCATTCTTCTCAGGTCTGAAGCATTGTTTTCGAATGGGTGGTAGTTTTTTACTGTCAAAAAGTGATGTCACATCCTATCTATATATATCAAAATGAATTGCTGTTCGTTAGTCTCGCTAAAACTCGAGAACGGCTGGACCGATTTGGCTAATTTTGGTCTTGAATTATTTGTGGAAGTCCAGAGAAGGTTTAAAAGGTGAATAAATATAAAAATATGTACTCCGTCGTTCAGAAATCAAATTGAAAGAATAGTTTGAAATGAATAACTAATTAGAACTTTCTCAGGAGGTAAAAAATAAACTTAAACTTAATTTTAGCTAACTATAATTGGTAGATTACAGTTGTTTACTAACGATCAGATTATTTTTATGTAGATTGATAAATCTCAAGTTTTGTCACAAATCACAAATTAAATTTCGTAACCATAATATGTATTTGACATTTGACAACCAACTAAAACAAAACAAAAAAAAAAAGAAATATGTAGATTGATAAATCATACGTTTGAAATAATTTCATTACAAAAACAGGGAATTATGAAATATTATTGAAAAATTCATTAAAAAACATTATTCTATTTATTATATACAGAACAACATCTGTCGGGTAGCTAGTTTTGAATAAAAATTTTTGAATTTGACGAGCGTAATTATTGTAGTGCCACTCAGAATTTTTGGATTTTTCAAGAATTCATTAAAAAACATTATTCTATTTAGTGGCACTGCATTGTATTGGGCAGAGCGTATCAATTACCATGAGCTGAACGTCCTGTTCGTCTCGTCCATTATTGTCATAAAACAAATAAATTGCACAGAATGCCGGCTTGGTTCGCAGTGTAGTACCCAGTACCCAGCAGCGCCTTTTTCTGCCTTCAAACAGTAAATTCATATATCATCATCATCATTAGCCGGCAGACGTCCACTTCTGTATAAAGTCCTCCCCCAAAGATCTCAACGACAAACGGTCCTGCGCTGCCCTCATCCAACGTATTCCGGCGATCTTGATCAGATCGTCTATCCATCTTGTCTACCAATTCATATATATTCTAATTTTATTATTAAAATATTGTGTTTGAATAGCTGAGGAAACGGGCTCAAGAGGCTTAATATCTTATGTCTCAATATGACTAGTGCAATTGCGATATCACTCAGAGTTTTGGGTTCAATCAAGAATTTTGATCATCATAAAGCAAATTCATATAAAAATATCTCTAAGATAATAATATCATAAAAAGCCTTATGAGCTAACAATCCAGTAATAAAATTGCATACTTTATTGAAGCCCAGTCGATTATTGATATCGTTAATCAAAAGACGATCTCCAGACCCAACGACACATATCACGAATAGGTATGTTAGTCTTCCATGGGTTTGATGTGTCAGTTTTATGCCCGCTGTAGTCAAATGATGCCATCTAAAAAAACTACATTGTTAACCTTCCATGGTTCAAGTTAAGTTACCCAGTAATTAAGTCAAATTATTCTTTTGTGAGATAATTTGTGATAGCCGTGAACGGTGTGAAACAAACATTCAACTTAATTTCATTAGAGCCTTAGAGGCAGCTGCGTCCGCGCAATAACTTACTGCCGTTTGTGTAACTTGATCAGTCTAAGTGTGACCTGTGTGTTGGACGCACGTCGTTGTTGAATGTGTCGTGTTTGTTTACGCAAGTGTACAGTGAAGTGAGTTTTATAAGCTTATACTAATGTAAGTATTGCTTAGTTATTAAATACATAATACATTCTCCATTTTAGAGGTTATATTTGCCGGGAATAATAGGTTAGTGCACAAATTTTAACCTATTGTATTCACTAGTTTTAAAATACGAAAGTTTGATTTAATTTATTTACGTAATAAATTAATAATGACTTAATGATATTTGGTAATTAGTTGCACCGTTGCAAGTTAAATACATAGTCATACTTATGATTATAAATATTGAGAAGTAATTATTTATAACCTTGTGGGAATATTAATTGCGCAAGATGAGTATCTAAGTTATTTGAATGAAAACAAATCCTAGGTCGTACTCACGGAAATGACATTTTGAGAATATTTACATAAATGGAAGCTGATTACGGAGAGCATATAAATTATTATATTAATATTTTAATGCGTTTTGGAATTACTCTTGCATTTAAGCATTTTATTTAGACAATTTACATGGTAAGCTTAAATTATCACTGACTTATACATGTATCGAAAAGGCCATCGTCGTGTTTACACTTACCTAGAGTAAAGGCCTCCTCCATATATTTCCACTCCGTTGGATCTCTTGCCAGTCTGGTCCAGGTAGCTCCTGCTGGTCCGTCCGTCCAACCTTATAATTCTACATCTACATCGATATTTTTTGAATTCCAGCGTGGACATACTAGTGTTAGTGATAAATCTCGCGAAGGACGTCCAAAATCCGCCTTCACTGAACAAAACATCATTGCTGTGAGACAACTAATTCTCGAATACCATCATGTGATGTATCGAGAGATAGAGGCTCTATTAAGCATCTCAGGGACAATCATTCAGAAGATCTTGCATGAAGCGCTTGGTGTGAGAATGCTAGTTTGCCGTTGGATACCGCATCTGCTTTCCGATGATTAAAAGGCGGCCCACTGCAGATGGTGGATGAAAACTCTGCAAAGGTTAACTGTGGAGAGTCAAATCCCGTCTACTATCATATCAGTGGTGATGAATCAAGACGAGCCAAAGCCGACTAAAGGTATTCGTTCTCGAAGTACTTCAAAGAAAATGGTGGCCACGTTCGTTGGAACAACCGGCCATATTGCGTCTATTGCAGTTGAAGATCGTAGAACGGTTAATGCAGAGTGGTATACCACAGTCTTTTTACCACAAATGATCGCTGAACTTCGAAAATCTAACTCAAAGCGACGCATCATCATGCACCACTACAACGCATGCTCAGACAGCGCTCGTCAAACCATTGAGTATTTGAAGCAGGAAAAAGTAGAAATTCTTGACCATCCTTACAGTCGTGACCTAAGCCCTAAAGATTTCTTTACATTTCCTAAAATTAAGTAAAGTCTCCGTGGTCAAAGGTTCTACTCCGGTGAAGAAGCAGTCGACGCTTTCAAGTCACCCATTTTAAACACCCCCACGAGTGGAACCAATGTTATGATAACTGAATTGAGCAAATGGAAAAGTGCATTTAGCTACGTGGTGAATACTTTGAAAAACAATAAAACGTACGATACGGTTCTAGTTGTGTTTTTTTTCTTCAAAAGACAAAACTTAAAAGGCATGTCTCGTACTTATGTATTAAGTCGAGTTCAGATAAACTTTATTCAATTTGGATTTAAATAAGTGCTTTTGAATCATCACTATAAATATTTCTTTTAAAGTACTGAATCTACCACATGATCAAAAAAATATGAGCTCGTGAGAAGAATACACATGAAACTCAACGGCCACTCTTTTCAATATAAAAGAGTTTTTTTACAATGGCTGTAATATACAAAACAAATTAGTTTCTAAGGTGCTGCATCAAATATATGAATTGTTTTTAAATAATATAAATTATTTCATAAAAACAAATAAATAATAAACTGTTTATACAAATGATTTGAGTTTTCGTTGTTACGTTTTAGTGTTTCACGAGACGATCTCGTGGCAGATTTTGGCGAGACAACACGTCCTGAGGATGCCTCGTGTAGAGGCGAAACACGTGTCGAATTGTTTAAAGACAAATATTGGCGGAATTAACACTAAAGAAAACTCAAATCATTTGTATAATTATGGATTTCCACAAAGTAACGCCTACTTCAATAAATAAACTGTTTATATATAAATAATCCTATTGTGGATGCATAAATCTTTAGAGCTTGAATTCATTGTTTGTGTAAGGATACTTCATCAACATGATTACTGTCACAATTAGTAATTGCATCTAACAAATACAATGATTATTGGGTGATGAAATCTGAAAACACAAAGTTGAAATAATTCTATCGATATATTATTGCTTCTTTTTAGTTGTTACAGTACTTAGAATAATAAGTATATGATACATATTCAGTTATGAAATTACTATAATGTTAAATACAGTGCAATTTTAAGTAACTTCCTCCAATAATACTTCTTTATATGAATGTTGATATTACAAGGATACTTGTTAAAAACAATACAATATCTGGTTTTGCAAATGAGCTTGGGCGACGCGACGGGGACAGTTACCCTCAGTTACCTTGCAAGCTCGTTTCTCTACTTAATCCATAAGTACTTAAGTTTGAAACGTGTATATGTTATTATCCATACGGTATCGTCGTCAACCGACTTCAAAAAAAGAGGAGACTCTCAATTCGGCTGTGTTTTTATCGTGTGTAAGTTTATCTAATTATCTGCTTAGATAAGACTTATTCTAACATTGGTTTTTATAATGAGTACGGAATAATATGTGATGAGTCTTTTCATGGGTTTAAAATAATAATGTAACTATTTCTAAGGGTAGAAAAATGGGGGTTTCTATAACATAACATGCCAGGTGTGAACAGATTTTAATTAGTTATCTTGTTTTCAAATACAATTCGAAGAAATCTATTTTGATTTTTAAACGTGAAGGGTATCCACTGGAATCTATATTATTAAGAGTTTATTGAAAACTTCTTTAGCGGCGTTGAGCATTTTTCTTGGGATGGTATAAATGTTAAACTCGCGTCAGGATATTTGACCTGATCGAAAATTCGTAAGACAGTCGTAGAAATTATGGATGAAAGTTGATTTTTCTAAAAGATAACCTTTTTAATGTAAAATTATTGTAGTAGTTCTGAAGTGTAATTTTTTTTATGTTATATAAATTGTAATTTTCGTGTAGGGAAGCGCAATAAATGAATATTGTATTTAACCACATTAATGCTAGTAGTAAAACTACTGATAAATAAACCAATTCGTGAGAAATTATTAATTAACCATTCCAAAATATTCAAAAATGCACAACTTTAATGTTCAAGTTTTCACTTCTGGCGGAACTCCTGGAGTGCAACCCGTATTTTTTGCTTAACCCATACTTTAACATGTTTGTTATTGCTAAAGTTAACTGGTCCAACCCAGTCTTAGAGATACTCGCTCTGTGAGCGTTACACGAGAGAGTATGACTTTAACACCAAAAACTTAGAATATATTAGCACATAGACCACATGATGGTTTAATATTCAAAATACTATGCAGCTAATGCCAAGAGTGGCTGACTGTTTACGACTTTTCAATCAAAATCGGTTATAGTAACAAAAGTTTCACTTACCTTTTATATCTTGCTGTATCTTTATAAGAGTTAGTTTCGCATGCTTTGTCTGTCTCTACGCTAGTATATTATACGACTATGGTTAACACGCTATGTGCCGTGCCAAAACGTATTCATTTTTAATCGACTTCTACAAAAAGGGGGAGGTTTTTTTTATGTTTATTACCTTAGAACTTTCGACTGGATGAACCGATTTAGATGATTCTTTCTTTTTTTGAAGGCTGCTGCTTCCCGTGTGTTCTAGATCTGACAATGGCATCCATGATAATACCATAACTCTTAAATTTGCTATAAATATATGCGCGACAAATTCATAAAATGGAAAATATCTATTGTTTTGATATGAAAAATAAGTTAAATATGATAGTATGAAACCCATCATAAGCTATTCCGACTCGTAGTTGACTGGTTGTTTAAGTATATCGGTAGATACAGAATTAGCCTTAAATAGCAATGCGGGTTCAATTATCAGCCATTATGTTAATGTGACGCGAGCAGAGCTCATCACTGAGCCGATAGCGACAGTTGCCCCATTTTGTTAATCGTACTTTTAATTTACACGACGTATCAATAAACGAATGAAAACTCATGTTACAGAATCGAAATGTTATTGTTAATGACCGTATAGTTTACAAACAGTGCTGTTATATACATTTTTGCACGTACGCATTGTTTCATTTTTGTTTGTAACATATTTAAACAATACACTTTTTATGTGACGTGTGACTATAATTATGGTTTAATTATCAAATTAATTGCTGTTTATTTTTCTGTAACAATGATATTTTATTTATATGTGTGAAACTCATGGTAGTCAAATGAAATTTTGTTTTTAACAAACTGCTTAAAAGACAATTAACTGACATATTATAGATACTTATTTTCGTAGTATTGTCCTATAGTATATTATTTTAGGGATATGCAGACGATATTAATACCATCTTTATAGTGTAGAGTGCTCTACGCCCAATAACGCTATTTATATGGCTCAGATCCGGCTCGAAGGACCATGAAAAGTGTGTACTTAGGGGTAGATATATATATTGGTTTTTATGGTAAAAATATTTATTTTCTTAAGGTACTAAATTAAACTTTGACACGTTAAATAACTTTAATTCATAGTTCTACTTGTGAGTACGCGGATATCTACTATTAATTGGTTACATCGGTTAAAATGGTAACTGGGACCGGCCTGATCAATTGTTAAAGGCGTACTATCCTCACCATAGCATTTCCACCATCTGAATATGTGGCGGTCCTCCACAGTGCGGTTCAAGGAACTTTCTTCCTCGTGCTTCAAAGCTGTGGAATGAGCTTCCTTGTGCGGTATTTCGGGGACAATACGACATGAGTACCTTCAAAAAAGCGCGTACACTTTTCAGGCCGGCAACGCTCTTGTAATTTCTCTGGTGTTGCAAAAGAATGTGGGCGGCGGTGATCACTTAACACCAGGTGACCCGTACGCTTGTTTGGCCTCCGTAAAAAAGGGCAAGTATGTCAACCCATGACAAATGGATTCAAATTCAAATATTTCTATTCTAAATAGGATATGAAATCACTAATTATTAAACGTTAAATTGCTAATTCCATCGTTGTGATTTCAAACCAGATGTATCGGAAAAAACGACAGGTAAGAGACACAAATACAAAAATGTGTAGGATAAAGCCGGCAAAGAATGAGACAGAAATATGCATACTATTTTATTTTTATGTATGACGCGAGTGGGTATACCTTAATATATTCTTATGTCATACGCACGACTTATAACTGCATAGACACCAGGAGAACATAAATATGGTAGCGGTGTTAGTAATGTCTTTCATAGCGGTTGAAATCATGTGTCATCCTAGCAACATGTACCAGGGCTTCATATGCAGTTTAGAGGTTCATGCACAATGCAGGTTTCACTTCTGACATGTGACGGCTTGATTGTGAGTATATAATGTCTTACATAAAAACAATAATTAAAAACCATTATCTAAATGACTCTGATTTAAGGAAAATACGGCCGGTAGTAACATAGAATTTAAATACAAACGGTAGCATTATTATTATCAGCAATATTATTATTAATAAGACTTATATCGCATGGTGATCATTTTGTTTATGTATCTAATTGTAATCATAAAAATATAAAAGTTTTGAAACGTCTGTCGAAATAAGACAAAAATTTTATAAGACCAAATTGGCTTCCAAGAAACTGGGGGTCATTAATAGAGCACCTCAATACTTCAGGCCGGCCCACATTCTAGCGCTCTACAAAGCGCAGGCCCGGCAACACATGGAGTATTGCTGTCATCTTTGGACTGGCGTACCCCAGTATCAGCTCGATCCATTTGACCACGTGCAACGCAGAGCAGCTCGAATTGTCGGGGACCCAGTGCTCTGTGAACGGCTGGATCTCTTGGCGTTGGGTAGAAACGTCGCTTCATTGTGTGTCTTCTACCGCATTTATCACGGGGAGTGTTCCGAAGAGCTGTTTAACCTGATTCCTGCCGCGGAATTCCACCTTCGCACGACACGCCACAAGTTAGGATATCATCCTCACCATCTGGATGTGTGGCGGTCCTCCACAGTGCTGTTTTCAAGGAGCTTTTTTCCTCGTACTACAAAGCTGTGGAATGAGCTTCCTTGTGCGGTGTTTCCGGGACGATACGACATGGGTACCTTCAAAAAAGCGCGTACACCTTCCTTAAAGGCCGGCAACGCTCTTGTGATTCCTCTGGTGTTGCAAGAGAATGTGGGCGGCGGTGATCACTTAACACCAGGTGACCCGTACGCTCGTTTGTCCTGCTATTCCATAAAAAAAAATAAGACCTACAAAAATACTAATTTTAACTAAACTTAAAATTATGATTAAGATTATTACCAAAAACATGGATACTAATTAAAATACTAACAGACATAATAAGACCCATATCACATGCAGATTCAAATACAAAATGTTTAAATTATGCTAAAATACATTAAACTAATGAAATAATAATACACAGTTAACTGTGTCGGCATTTTTTGTTACTGTCCATGCTGATAAATCGAATTATTAAATATAATATTTTCAGACACATCTTCGTTCAGAATCATCATGTTTGTATTTAAATACTTACGTCCATTCTATGTTACTACCAGCCGTATTTTCCTTAAATCAGAGTCATTTAGATAATGGTTTTTAATTATTGTTTTTATGTAAGATATATTATATACTGTATATATACTCACAATTAAGCCTGTTTCACAGAGAGGAACGCAGAGATTACGAAAACCCTAAGGCTTTATAAATAATAAACTTGATTGTGCTTTTCTTTATGGAATAGGAGGACAAACGAGCGTACGGGTCACCTGGTGTTAAGTGATCACCGCCGCCCACATTCTCTTGCAACAACAGAGGAATCACAAGAGCGTTGCCGGCCTTTAAGGAAGGGGTAGCGCTTTTTTTGAAGGTGTCGTATCGTCCCATGTCGTATCGTCCCGGAAACACCGCACAAGGAAGCTCATTCCACAGCTTAGTAGTTCGAGGAAGAAAGCTCCTTGAAAACCGCACTGTGGAGGACCGCCACACCCTGATGGTGGGGATGATATCCTACTTTGTGGCGTGTCGTGCGAAGGCGAAATTCGGCGGCGGGTATCAGGTTAAACAGCTCTTCGGAACACTCCCCGTGATAAATGCGGTAGAAGACACACAATAAAGCGACGCCTCTACGCAACGCCAAGTGATCCAGCCGTTCACAGAGCACTGGGTCCCCGACAATTCGAGCTGCTCTGCGTTGCACGCGGTTTGCTGAAGTTTAATTTAAAAAAAGCGGCCAAGAGCGAGTCGGACTCGCCCATGAAGGGTTCCGTAGCAGCAAGTATCATAGTATAAAAGATTATGATTTATAGAAGGGAAAATTATATTAAATTTTTTAAATGGAAAATGCAAAAAATCTTTGCTCAAAACCATACAGTGCAAATGAGCTCTCATCATTTATACGTAAAAAAAAATACTACTTACTAGATCTCGTTCAAACCAATTTTCGGTGGAAGTTTGCATGTTTTTTACATAGTTTGGCCCAGTAGTTTTCATTTTATGAACATTTATATGAAAATTTTCGTCTACCTGGATGACATAATTGTTTTCTTTGTACGGCTTTTTTTGAGTTTCCATTCAAGTTGATTATATATTATTATTAACCGACACTAAAAGGTAAAAAATAAAAAAAAACTACATTTAAAAAAACCGACTTCAAAAACTGAAAAGTGTCAAATAACTAAAAATTTTATTTAATACACCTCTTATGCATACCTTTACCTTTAATATTAATAAAATACTATTATTTGTATGTGCGTATAGCTTTGAAGTCGGTGCCAAGCCAAATGTAATAAAGGTACCTACACTCGCCACGCGTGACTTTGAGCGGGATAGCTTCGTCTAGAAAAAAACAAACCAAGCGGACAGAGGCACAAGGCCAGACATCCTAAATAAATACAGTAAGTAAGCTGTTTATAATATTAAGTTTTATTTTGTTTAGGGCTTGACACTGTTTTTGAACCTATGAGTTATTAGATAATTTTCAGTTTTTGAAGTCGGTTTTTTTAAACGTAGTTTTTTTATAGGAGTTACAGGGCGGGGGACACATTTTACTACTTTGGAAGTGTGTCTCGCGCAAACTATTAAGTTTAGAAAAAGATGATAAATGAAACCTCAAAATCATTTTTGAATAACTTTGATCGATGTTTTAATAAGTGTATTAAAAAAAAAAACTACTAACTAGATAAAATTTTGTTTTTAAATTTCATTTGTGTATTAATCCCAGAAGTGGGGGTTATCATTTTAAAACATAACAAATTGATTACTATTATTTAAATAATTCAACAGTCGCCAAGCTTCCTACCATCTCCTCCTGATAATTCTGTCGTCTATCTTTCGCAAAGATGTACTTCATATATATTTTTTGCACACTTTGAAAATACCACCAATTTGGAGCTGTTTACATTGAGAAGAAATTGCCTTTTTCCAAATCTGAAATTTACTTACAAGACAATTATCTATTACTAGCTGACCCGGCAAACGTTGTTTTGCCATATAAAGTATAATTCACGCGATAGTTTTATAAGTAATAAAATATTGCCTATATTATATCCTGTACATCATTTTGTTCTATTGTCAATAGTTTTTGCAGCGCACGCAAAAATAGGTTTTCGATTTTACACCTTGTGTTACAAAATAGCAATTTTATTACGGATCCCTAATTTTGAAAAAAAAAATATATATAGCCTTCCTCGATAAATGGACTACCCAACACTGAAAGAATCATTCAAATCGGACCAGTAGTACCAGAGATTAGCGCGTTCAAACAAACAAACAAACAAACACTGCAGCTTTATAATATTAGTATAGATAAAATTCTCATGTCGCGGTGCTTGTAGTTAAACTCCTTCGAAACGGCTTGACTGATTCTCATGAAATTTTGAGTGCATTGGGTAGGTCTGAGAATTGGACAACATCTATTTTTCATCCCCCTAAATGTTAAGGGTGGTCCACGCCAAATTTTGATTATGAGTCAGCATTAAAAAATACATACAACTTCAAATTTTCACCCATCTACGATCAACAGTTACTTTTGTATCACGATTTAAATATCGGCAATACAAAGTTTGCTGGGTCAGCTAGTATTTATATATTATATTTATGAAGTAGTACCTACTATCAATTACATTTAAAGGTCAGAACAATTACATAAAAGAATAAATATTAATATTTATATACAGTTTTAGCACTTTTGTATCCATTTCCTAGTTTTTACTTTTTTGATTTATAATTCAATATGGCATTCAATATTTCGATTTATTTAAATTAAACTCTACAAAGCGATATGTTGTGGGAGGTTATTGTCAAACCTCACAAAATTAGCCATATGAATATAGGAAGGGAACGAAAAATTATTAATTTTATTTATTTATTTATTCAATAGAAACAAACCGTCACATTCATAAATTGTTTACATAAACAGGGTATTAAATCTAGACCTATATTTCCCTAATTTTCATAACAGCCAATATAGATATGATAATTAGTATGAATTAATGATGAATGAATGATTTATTTATTTAACAAAATGCAGGTACAATAGATCGAAAACAATTTCTCATGAGCCTTATATATTTTACCAGTGTAACTGGTGTTTGAATATTACATTAAATTTAAACAAGATAGGATTAAATAACTTTTTAGTTATACATATAATTTATACAAACAAAGCATAAAAATAAAAAAAAAGTAATGATTAAAATGTCAACATTATAAAAGTCCAAATCCAATTATTGTCAATAACTTTAAAATATCCTTAACCGTTACTTAGTCCTTAATTTAAGATAAGATTATCATTATAGAATTCTGAAATATTATAATAGCATTTGTTTATGAGCAACTCATAAGATCTCCTATGAAATTTATAGTCATTGCTTTTTGTCATCAGTGCTTTTATAGTCATCAGGAAGTTTATTATACATATGCCATGTAGTGTGTACTCTTTCCAAACATCTGTTGCCTTTTAAGAGGCCGAACTAGTTTGTTCCTTCTTTGAGCTCTCAGAGATCTTCACTCATCCAACTCAACTCATTGTAAGGTTTAAAGTAGCTAGGATTTTTCTTAACTAGTAATTTCATATATAGACAGGGTAAGGGAAGAACACGATACCTCTTAAATAAAGGCCTACAGGTATCCAGTGGTTGCACTCCACATAATGCTCTCAGACAGGCTTTTAGTTTTATAAAAACTTTATAAGCAAATACCGAGTTACCCCACAGGATAAGGCCATACCTTAGAAGCGATGAAACATACCCTTGGTAGGCTATCAATGCAGTTCTCTTATCTGAGGTTTGACGGAGTCGTCTGAGGACATAAACAAACTTATCCAATGTGCTGCATAGATTTTCAACATGGGTTGTCCAATTGCAATGTCGATAGTAAGGTAGGATACTTCCAATATTTATCTAAATTTGATTACAGGTTTTTAAATGTATAGTTACAACCTTTTTAAGTGACGCGAATGATTTAAACATGAAAAGGTCTAAGTGGCAAAGTTCAGTATCCATATAATTACACACTCTTCTGTTAAAACAATTTTTAACATAAACGGTCCTGCTATGCGGAATGCTGAATAATGGTTTATTAACACATTTACGCTCACACATACGGGGTACTCTAAAGGCCGTTCCCAATATAGTATCTACAGATAGAGATAAATTACTACATTCTACTGTCAGTAATTAGCTGTCAATAATCTGAAGCTGTCCCAATATACCCGATAAGACATTCGCCTTATATTGGGACGCGTGAATTGCAATTTTCATACAAACTTTTATCGTTGGTAAGCTATACGTCCTCCCATTGACAGACGGCTGTTAATGTAAATGTTATGTAAAAGGCCTGGAACGTCAATCACGTTATTGAGAATTTTGAAAAATATTTTTTGATTGAAGTCTCATAGTCCACATATTCGTGACCAAATCTAAAATTCAAACATCTTCCAAGAACTTTATAATTCCTGAGGGATTTCAAGAGAGTATTATACTAGTTTCCGTCAGTAACGTGTAAATACAAGTTTAACCATGGCCTTGCTATATTCAACCGTTTTATTACATTATATTATCTTAATTAATTTTTATTTTTATAATGCCAAAGACGCAAAGTAAATTTTAGCATCTAATTCAGTATAGCATTATAAAAACGTTGCAAGAAAAACAAATGATTTAAAATGTAAAGTAGGTAGTAAATATTAAGACAATCTCAAAGTCAAACTTATGATTTATTGAAACGGTCTTAATATCTCGTATATATATTTTGGAATAGATTTCTCGAACGAGGTTGCTTTACAAACAGAGGAAGAATCGGTATTAATCTGCATTGCAAGAAATTTGTTTTAAATTCAATTAAAGCTAAGTACCTATAGTGCGTGCTTTTTGCCATGTTAAAGTGTATTTTGTAAGATTTTGTGTTCCGGGATTCATATTGTCTCAATGACATGATAAAGAACCTAAAAGTGAAGTAAACGTCTCTTTTTTTTTTGGAGAGAAAGAAAATACATTTACGTATTGAGGACCCTGAAACAGGGCCCATATGTCGGACTTACGCGGACACCTCCTACTTAAAATCCTCCTCTATGCTGTCAGCCCTGAAGGCTTTTACAGTGACATAAGACGTGGGCGGTAGACTACGCAACAACAGTCGCGGGGCGTCTCTTAAGGAGAATCGAACCTCGGACCGGCTGTGTGCTTGTGGGAAGAAGAGAGAATGACGATGAAGATGAAAGATGAAATGAAGATAAAAGATGAAAAAATGAGAAGAACACATTCGCCGGCGAGTGCGGCTTTTTATTGTGTAATGTTAGTAAGTGTATATGTATGTGTGCATATAATGTACGTGTTTGTGTTTGTTCTGGAGTTTGTTTGTTGTTGTGTTGTATGTAAGACCGTCAGTCAGTCCGTGAGCGAGAACATAAACGTTCTAAATAGTGCCTGCTAGAGAATCCTACCTAATCCTGGGTTCGCAGTTCAGAAACTCACATGCATGACTAATAATGGCCTCATCTATGGACAAAGGTTTCGTATTCTAACGTTGAAAATGAATCTTATGATATTGCATAACCGTGTTCCACGTTTGTTGGAAGATTCGCGGAGTTCAGTATGTAATTATATTTGGTATTGTTGCCAAATCCTTCGAATATATTATTCTTAACAATTATATAACTGAATTTTTTGCTTTGTTAGTCTTAGCTACTACTAATGACCACGTAGTAGGTATCTTTATTTTTGTAACAAAATTCACAGAATTCACGGAGATTTTATCGCTCATATTAGTCACATGCCAGGTTTTTTTTCCAGATGTACAGGAACTGCTGGAACAATTCCTTTTTGTCTTTTGTCCGTCTCTACGTACGACATTTCTACATGTTTTTTGATACTCAAAAATTCTATTGAAAGTTGAAAATCACAAAATTTTGTGCTCAATTAATTCCTTCCAGGTCTGACTATTTATTGAAGAATATTCAGACCGATTGCAAAATTACTGGGGCTGTCAGTCAAGTTTGTGACGGCCCATCCCAAAATTGAATTTATAAGAATAAATGTAAATGTTAAACATAAATTAAAATAATAAATAGTATTAGTAAGACTAGTAGAAATCAACTTTGTAATTTTTGAATGAGCTCGGTTATTATTTCAGTAAACAAACAAAAATCGACAGGAAATGTAATGCAGGTAGTGGAATCATAAACAGGAACATTGCCGTTACCAAGCTCAATGAGTTGTTTAGAAAATATTTCTCCAGATCAATCATTTTGCAATTTGAAACTCATATCCTTGCTTAAATTTAGTAGCTTGACGTATTTACACAAAATGGAGGACTTTAAACATGCATCGAGTTCATCCGGTGGCATTTACTGTGGAATAAATGTTAATTTTTTACGGAATTCTCCTGGTAAAAATATCTAGCCGGTTTTTTTTTTGTTTTCCAGATCTTTCGTAGTTCTGTCTAATGCCTCATAAGGTATCTTCATTCAGCACGGCTCCTCCTTTTTATGTGCCATCGTTTATTCATCTCACACTATCAATATCATCATCATCAGCCGGAAGACGTCCACGGCTGTATTAATTGTGCCCCCAAAGATTTCCACGAAGATCGGTCCTGCGCTGCCCTCATCCAACGTATTCCGGCTAACTTGACCACATCGTCGGTCCATTTTGTTGGGGGCCTACCAACACTGCGTCTTCCAATACGAGGTCGCCATTCGAGGACTTTGCTGCCCCAACAGCCATCTGTCCATCGAACTATGTGCCCTGCCCACTGCCACTTCGGTATCGCAATTATTTTATTTTCATTCATCAACATACATTGCTGCAAAACCTGTGTCATTACAGAGTTCTTCGAAATGGCGCAGGTCGGAGATTCATTGCGTTAAATTGCAAATTTTATCTATATAGATAGATCATATAGGTACTATATTACATCTCGGGCTTCTCCCATATACAGTGGGGATTTCCCACATACGTATGTACTGTCAAATTGCCAAATTGCTCGAGCCGTTCTTGAGTTTTGCGCTTAGCAACATTCTATTTTATTTATATAGATTGCTTATACAATTATGGACGAAGCATTGCTTAAAATACTATTTCAAGTTTAGTATCTGCAGCCTAGCGAAACTCTCTAAGAAAATTCTAAATTCACTCGATTGTACGAAACGCAGTCATTGTTAGATTGGCATATGACGGCTATAATCTATTTTAAGCAACTGTTCAATTTCAAACTTAGCCGGATTATACTTCTTCGCCAATCGCAATTCTGGAATGACTACTATTTCAAACTTTCGTCAAATGACTGCACGTTTCATACTAAACTAAATTTTTAGGCAGTCGCGCCTCTTATTACGTAGTATTCACAATGTCTTTGAGTATCTGAAACGTAGAGATATAACAGATATTATAACAACTTTGCCGACAAAGTCGTATATGTTCAAAACGAATTAACATATTATTATTTTTAAGTAAAATTGCTCATCGCCATTTCTTCCATGAATGGACTGTCAAAATATACATTTAAATGTCAAACGTGAGGTCACCTGTAAGTGGGTCACCTGAGAACGTGAGCAGTGACGTCATATAACCTGTTGCTAACCATCAAAAGTGTCGCATTATACATTTTAATGATCCAAATAGATGCAGATATCAATGCCATTTATATCCACAGTTTTCGCAATACTGTCAAAGGTATAATAAATGTTTCAACGATAAAGAAATATTTGATGGTATCTTTCCTTGAGTTCTGAGAAATTTTTTAGTCTCATTCTCCGAATTGAACTCATTAGAACTTTAGAATTTATTAAAAGATACAGTCCATTAAAAGGTACGTTAATTTTATTTTGGTTCCCAATCTAGAACATAAAATGACTAAGAAAAGACGAAGGTATTATAGTCATTCAAAGTCAAAGTTCTTTATTTGTTAGAAACATTTACACCTATAGATGTAATAAATTTATTTCGTCTTGACAGAAATGCTAATATTTCAGTGGTTTTATTTATAATTATTTTATATATTTATGTCTTTAAGCGTATTTTATGAATATGAATAATGGAACCGTACGAGTATTAAAATATTGCAAACAATAAAGTACAAAAAAATGTGTTAAAATCCTTTCCAATTCTGAAATTTACGATGTTGCCCTTCGTTTGCAAATTGTATTTAGCGCAAGGTGACACCAAATGATTAATAAAGATAAAATCAGAAATACAGATCTATAATTATTAAAGAATTTCTAGCTCGAGAGACTAACGTCTGTAGGTACATTGGCATGTCCATTGCCGAAATCTTGGATGTTGATTATTGTCTTAGATCTCATTGAACTCTTGCAAGTACAATAATGCCTATGGAATCTGAAAACTTCAGCTTATAAAGATTGTCAGAAAAAAAGACGCATTGGCAGCAATTGCTTTGCCAATGGAGTTTAATGTTAATAATATTTATAAAAAGACTAGCTGACCCAGCAAGCGTTGTATTGCCATATAAAGTAATATAAAAATATTTGGGGTGTAAAAAGTAGATGCAACCGATTCTCAAACCCTACCAAATTCATCGTACTACAATTATTGTAAGTTTTCCATCCATATCCATTGCCATCTTGTAGCCCTAGCGGATTTGTGGATGGAACAGAATAATATAAAAAAAGGGGTTGATTGTAGAGGGTTGAAAATTTAGGGCTGTATGTATTTTTTAATGTTGTATCATAAAAAAATAAAAACAAAAAATTACGTCCAAAAAATAAAATAAAAGCCAGCTAAGGACAGTTTTTAATTTTCACATAGTTGAACTTAATATTTCAAATTTCGACATGATCAGGATTCAAACCAATTAACTCTGCAATCAATTTATCCATAATTAAACTCGCTAATATTTTTAAATACATCTTTTTTAATTTCAATCTTGTTTTGCCACTCTTTTATATCAAGATTTACAGATCATTTCAATTACAATATAATATGTAAAATGTAAAATGATGCAACAAACACACTCAAACGTCAAATAGTCAATGTCTTACACGAGTAAGTCAAAAAAATAAATGTAAATTAATACAAGAGTTATTGAGTACAGTAGCTGCATCATCCACATACACCATAAATCAATAAAGGTATTCTGTGAGCATTTTATAAGCGATTATAAATAAATAAACATGTATATATCCATACATATATATATATATACACAATAACTTTTTAAGAATCTGAAAATCAAGCATATTGATTTCGTCAAGACACCTTGTCTAAGTCAGTTATAAAAAATGCAGCAAATTAATCCCTCACTTATCGAATAGAAAATCTCGATCTTCCTGCAACTTGTTCAAGAGGGAATAGTTTTAATGGATTACATCTCCAAGAACCTGGGTTGACATAATTACAATCAACATTTTCTTCATCAAATAAACCTTGTGGTGAATATGTCTGTTTGCCATTGACTCTAAGATACATTATGTAAGTGAACACTCGCCAGAATAATAATTTCTGCCTTGTTAGGACGTAAGTAAAACAATAAAACACCCAAAACATTTTCAATTTCCGCTACACGCGCTCTGCTTATGCGGTACTTTTTTATTCTCTCTAATGGACAATGTGTATGAGTACCGGGATATGGTTTCATTAAAACGCATTAGCTTACATAAAGCGAATTAGCTGTCCTGCCAGGCAATGGAGTTGGTTCTAGAATATTTAATCTGTGTACTTTGAGAGCTTTAAAAAGCGAATAGTTTTTAAAAACTCCCCCATTTGTTATCCTTCCTTGTACACCAACATTGACATAAATGAAATTATAGTCTGCACCCACTATCACCATGAGTACTATGCTATAAGTATTTTTGTAACTAAAGTACTCACTGCCACATTGTTCAGGCTTCATTATCTGTACATTGATATTGGTATTAGCAAGGGGCTCCTGTTTCCACAATTAGGCCACTAAGTTGGGTCGATTTTGCGTGCAGTGTTACCCAGTCATTCCAACCAGCCCAGCTCCTTCCAGAAGTTCAGAACACTCATACAGAATAATAATACAAAAGACTTTGTATTTACTCAGGCTTTTGCCCGTTGGTTGGCCACCCCAGCAACTTCCAGGATTACATGAGTGACCGTTTCATCCTCGGGTAGACAGCCCCTGCACTTAGGACTGTCTGTGACCAAATTGTAAATAGGTGCTTGCTTAGTGATTAGTGATGTGTGACCCGTAAGCGTGCCGACCTTGATTGGATGTCATGTCTGTTTAGGCTAATAAGTTGACCTGTCAGTTTGGGTGGTAGTGCAGGTAGCGCTTCTTTTGACTATCTACAGCCTGAGACATTTATCCATCGGGTGTAGGTTGTTGGTGAGAGAGCGTATCCATGACTGCATTTGGCTGAAGGGTAGCTGCAGGAGTCGCAATCGGCCAGCCACTTGGGTCTCTGACCCCCGCCTTGCAAGTTCATCATTCCCCAATGAGCCGCTGTGTCCTTTGATCCATTGCAGAGTTACCCAGTTGTTAGAGGCAATTCGTTCTAAGGATTGGTGACACTCGTATATCAGCGCTGATTTATATGTGTTGCTCCTCAGCGCAGTCAGTACCGCCATACTATCGGATATAATTCTGATATTATATCCATGTACTTTCCTTCTTGTTATTGCGTTTGCAGCTTCCTTGATCGCTACACATTCGCATTGGAATATGGAGCTGTGTGTGCCTAAGGGTATTCAGTTCCTGCGTGAAGATGCCAGCTCCAGCTCCGGCTGCCATTTTGGAACCGTCTGTGTAAATTCTCAGTTAATTTACCCCTGACTGGTTTGTTCCCTCTTCAAACAGCTGAATACGGTTGTTCTTTTGAAAGAAGTGTGTTTTGCGTATTCTATCTCAGGGAGTGGAAAATCCTTTGTTACTCTGTTCCAGAAATTTCCTGTAAGGCAGTCTTTATTCTTACACACACCCAACAACTCAGACAGAGAAACGACATTGTCGCCTCATGCTGTATTATCTGTACATGTTAACAATCTAAAACTCCAATACAATGAGGGTAGTTCTATTTCGTTTGAAATTATTAAATTAAATTAGCACCATACTTGAGAACTGTTTTTGGAAAACTTTTTAAAGAATTCAAACAAAAAGTAAGTACCAAGTTGACATGTTTACATTCCGTGTGTAATACAGATATTTCTGGTTGTCATTCGTTACTACCCATCGCTGGCATGAAATAGAACTCTTCAAATTACTCGGATAAAAATAACGTTCATATCAATCGTTCACCATTCGTTCACGAATATTCTCTATGGTTCCGAACTTCGGCGGTATGTCCGAAAACAAATAGAGTAGGGTCACTACCGAAATTTCGTTTAAATTTCGATCATTTACGAAGTTTTGTTTCGGAGAAATAGAGTTAGCTATCTTACTAGCGTGCAATCATAAATTATTAATTAATTTTATGTGTCCGTGGTTACCTAATAGGTTTTAATATTAACTTGTTACTGTACTTCACTAATGAGATTCGAAATACTCATTTGATTTTTATTCTGCTCCTTCTGTAAACAACATTAAAAATATATTAAAAGCGTTCAGGTGTTTTAATGAATTTATTATTTTCACTCTCGAAACATTGCGGATATCCCTACTAATATTATAAATGTGAATGTAAGTTTGTTTGTTACGCTTTTACGCCCTTAGGTTTAATTTTGATAAAATTTTGTACAGAGACTGACTACAACTTGAAAAAGGACATAGGCTACCTTTTATTGCTAAAAAATAAATGGAGGATTTGAAATAGGGGATGGCAGTTTGTAAGGAAATTCGTCAGTATCGCAGATAAAAACTTGAAGCTTTTTTGAAGAAATAATTTATAAGCATTTTTTGGAGTATTTTTGAAACTTTGAATAATATAGGTGATCAAAAGTTCATAGGGAAATACTATTTAAGAGACTGTTCACAATGACAAGGGATATGCGCTGTATTATAGAAGAGCGCTGCCAGCAGCGCAAGAGCATGTTGTATGTGTATTATTTGAAAATTTAGAACACTAAAAGATAAAAAAAATTGCCCGGCTGTCAAAATGCTTTTGTGCCTGTTTGATATCGCCATTTTGGCGGTGTTGGCTTTATAGTGGGAGTCTGCGGTACTGAAACTAGTGATGAGTGAAAACCTCAGCAAAATTGTGTACTTTATTGCGTTGATTCTTGAAGTATAAATAGCACGGAAAACGAACGAAATTATTTCAAAATGCAAAAATACTTCACGAGTATTGTACGTGCCTTCGTAGCTAGTAGTAGTATAGTATTATACGTCAAAATTAGTTCTCTGGACGCTCGCGAGCGGCGCTTCAAATAGAGACAAAAAATTTGCTGTCAAACATATGGAATAGCCTGTCCAATGGTATTTATACAGGTCAGTGACATGTACCTATAGTCTGACATTGGTAATTAGATAGAACAAATAATATTGAATTATTCATTTATAAAATCACTAGCTGACCCGACAGACGTAGTTCTATACATAATTAATAAAATACTGTTCTTTTTATGAATTTTTCAATAATATTAATAATAGCATCAAGAATTATTTCGTAATATATGCTCCCTGTTCCTATAATGAAATATTTTCACAGCAACTGTCAAACCGTGCGTAATAAATTCTCTTATAGAAAATATGCTTCAAATATTGGAAATAAAAATAATTATGGGTCCCAAATTGAGATAAAATCTAGCCTATCTTCACTTAGTTCACTAGAAACAAACATCAGGACACTGGATTTATATATATAACTATATAAAGATAAAAAATATAACATTCAAAAATTCCTCAGAAACGCATACGGAAAATGACATCGTCGCTTTGTTACGGTGTGCAAAACAAGCATCACTAAATATTATAAAACAAAGTCCTCCGCCGCGTCAGTCTGTCTGTTCGCGATAAACTCAAAAACTACTGCAACGATTGTCATTCTGTTTTCACCAATACATACCGTGATTCTCGAGGAAGGTCTTAGATTATAATTTGTTAAGTTGCTGTGTACATTTTTATAATCTGTAACGATATTTGTTGGAGGTGTCGGAAAAAAATATGCCGTGTGGGAGCTTTCAACAAAAAACTGTCAAATTCCTTTGAGATGTAACAAATTAATGTATGGTGGAATTGTGTATCTTAGATAGGTCTACGGAATAGTCTGCTATGGAATATGTCTATCTATTATGGATGACACAGTCTATACATTTTAATATTCTTTGAAGTGAAGACTTCTTCGTTGTGGTTTGAAAGTCGATGAAACGGAAAACTGAGACAGTGAAAAGATAGAGACACCTAAATTCATAAGATTTAACGTGGGAAAAAATGAGATAGGAAGCATTATACGATATTTTGGTACCAGGCGATCATAGTTAAAGAAGAAATTATCTTATGTATGGCGCGAGTATACCTTAATAAATTCTGACGTCATGCGTACGACGTAAATATGGTGATAGTAAAGTCTTTCATAGCGGTTGAAATCGAGTGTCATCCTAGCAACATGTACCAGGACTTCATATGCAGTTGAGAGGTTCATGCACAATGCAGGTTTCATTTCTGTCATGTGCACATTGTGCGCACGCAGTTTTTTTTATTTTTAATTGGCAATTATATTGCCGTAACGTAAATGTTGTTTGCACAGATACGATATCAATACTTATCATTTTCTATTGATAGAACTGTCGGGTCAGCTAGTATATTATATAGTATAAGTCTATGGATCTATGAGTATGTAACATCTATAATTTTATAATATCATTGGTTGCATATTCATCGTTTTGATTGAAATCTACAATCGCCTTAGCCCCACACTTGTTTCTGGCTAAAACAAAAAAGGACAAACCAATCAAAATAACATGATTGTGTTGGTTACAAAGTGGGATCAAAGTTCAAAGTCCAAAGTGATTTATTAATGCCATAAGATGTTACACAAGTCTTCTTACAAATACCTTCGTTTGAAATTCGACAGTAAAAAATAAAATATTTTAAGAATTATGTTCCGATTGCGAGAAATCCATTGTCAATAGTCCACCTTGTAGCTTATGGAATGCAATGTCGGATTTGGATTTCAAGTTTTGATTTAATGAACATAATGTCAGCAAATATTTTTATTTTTGAAGTAAAAATTCTTTAGAATCGTTGTTTTGAAAATCGATGAAACGAAAAAGCGAGACGATAGAGGCGCCGTTGCCAGGTATTATTTATAGCACTATTATAGTGGCATCATGAATGAAATGGCATCGTTGACATCAGGAATCCAGTGTTTAAGCGCTGGATCTCTGTTCACATGGATAAAAACAAAAAAGGCCTGCACAAATATGTGCAATATATAGTTTTAGTTAATTTAATTTTCCTTCTAACTTGGCACCTAATTTTTTTGTAACTGTGAGTCTTGTTATGCCTGAAATGAATGCTTTCTTTAATTTATGTAAACTTTATTGTTAGTCATTACTGATGTGCTTGCTGGTTGAATAGTTTACATATTTGCCCAACAAATAATAGGTTTCATGTTAATTTCCCATTGATAGTTATCACTAGCACTTCTTAGAGGTTAATTTGCTTTAAAATTTCAATTTAAATATTGTTTGAAAGAATTTAATATTACTTTAACGTTAATTCAGAGAAACATTGATATTTCGTTATTTTTAGCTCTATCACATAAGATATTTACGATAAATACCTGTTTAATAAATATTATATGTTTGTATTAAGAATTGCTTTAAAGCCCAAAGCTTACCAACAGACTTATAATATACTAGCGCAAAGACTATCTGACAGCCCGATAATGTGAGATCGATTTTGACGTGTTACTGTGTGCAGTAGCTAGTTTATATAATATTCAAATTACTAAGGAGCTAATTTAACGCGTGGCTGACTGTTTACGACTTGTCACTTAAAATCGGTTACAGTAACAATATATTCGCTCACCTTTTCTATCTTGCTGTATCTCTGCTAGAGATGTTCTTCTCTCTCGCACGCTTAGTTTGTCTAAACGCTAATATATTGTAAGTCTATAGCTCTGATTCATCGTACTCCTTTAGGCGATTCGAGCCAACTCTACTCTAACAGCTCAGTCTTATTCAATGCTCACAAAATTAAGAGTTCAACGCGCTTAGAGATTTGAAGGTATCGATTTATTTGTTATTAATCTTTTAATAATAATAACCCCATTTAATTTCAATCTACAATTACAATCTTACAGTTAAATTAAAGTTACAATCTACAATTAAATCCATTTTAATTAAATGTATTAAAATTTACAATTACAACTTTTAACTTTTAAATGGTACTCTCGTAATTATTTAACAACACTTCAACACTGCAGAATAATTATTTAAAAAAAAATCAAAATCCAAATTTCTATATTTGATAGTAAAATATATATACAAAATTACTTATAATCTATTTATTAAAGCAATTTACAATTAAGCCTTTTATATGTAGGTATCAGAAAACTTATTTCTATAACCCTATCCACGTGTTGAGGGATAAAACTTTATTATGCTTAAAAAAAACTAATACATAAGGTTTGTGGGGGAAAATCCAGGAAACTGGGAAAACCTGGCTATTTGCTATCACTTAACCTAACTTAAGACTAATGACTAGAGCTTAAAACTAACTTAAAACTAAGGTAAATAAACACATAGATATATAATATATAAATATAAGAGGAGTGTGGGCCGGGGGGCCCGGGGGGGGGGGGGCAATCTCGGAAAAGGAAAGGAGGGAGAGGAAAATAATTATTTTAATCTCGAGCAAGACATAATATACTCTTCGCCATCCCTCTCCATTCCTCTCCTCACCCTCTCTCCTCTCCTTTCCTCGCCCCTCCTCTACTCACCTCATACTTCACACCGCTACACTAGCGGCCACCACTCAGTCACCCGCTGCTCACTTCACTTGACTCGTTACAATTACCTATGTATAATATTATGATGATTAATTACATTATAAATTTAATATATATCTATGATTATAAAACATAATAATCATTTTATTTGTATTAATCACTCTCCTTGTACTGTCTTCATCGTTATTGATTTCCATCTTGTGTAGTGAGTTGTGACTCAACCGTGGCTCGCGTCGACTGTTGACGTCGACCGGCACGGGTCGGTATGATTTTGATGCGATTGTGTTTTAAAACTACCCACTAGTATTATAATTTTTATTTAATATTTGTATTAGAAATTGGAAATGTATATAAGCTATACTTACCTAATTAGCCTAGTTTAATTACTTTATATTTACTGTACGCTTTAAGATGCAATTTTGTTACCCACTTTTTATAAAATAGCCTGTAAGTTCCATTTAAGTGGAAATTCCTTTATGGAACAATAAATGTCTGAAACCATAAAATATAATCATTATTAATCTGAATTGCTAATAATCTTACGAAGATAGAATTATTTAAATGAAAACTGCATTTAAAAATGGCAGTAAAGATTAACAGTTAAACAATCTTATTACCTTACTACAGTAGTATAGTAGTATTTTATGAAATTTTTGGGGTTCCGTAGCCAAATAGCAAAAAACGAAACCCGTCATTTTTGTCTGTCTGTCCGTCCGTATGTCACAGCCACTTTTTTCCGATACTATAAAAACTAGTTATACTGTTGCAACTTGGTAAATAGATGTATTCTGTGAACCGCATTATGATTTTCACATTCAAATTGAAAAAAAAAAAACAATAAATTGTGGGGATTCCCCATACTTATAACTCAATTTTCTTTTTCCTCAAACCAATACGTGTTTGGATAATCTATGGTTAAGTCTTCAAAAATGATATTGAGGTGTCTAATATTTTTTTTCTAAACTGAATAGTATGCGCGAGAGACACTTTCAAAGTGGTGAAATGTGTCCCTTGTAACTTCTAAAATAAGAGAAAGATAAAACTAAAAAAACTATATGATGTACTTTACCTTACAAACTTCCACCGAAAATTGGTTTAAACGAGATCTAATAAGTAGTTTTTTTAATACGTCATAAATCGTATTATCAATAACTTAATTGAAAAACAAATACACTTTATTAAAACATCGTTCAAAGTTACAACGAACTACAAGAACTTATATATTCTTTTACGGAACTCTTCATCAAAGAGAATAATATAATCACGACGTTCTATGATGAGCGAGTCCGACTCGCCCTTGGTCGCTTTTTTTCTACGCATTTCTTATATTTTTAAATTAAACAAATGAATGTCACAAGTTTTCGAGTTGCCGCTTAAATTGGCGGGAAATTTATTGTATACTTATCTCTGGTGAGTGGTTTCATTTTTCCGTCAAGGTATGGCAAAGGTACTTCCATACAGCCAACGCGGAAAAATTACAAAATATACATAGCAGCATCTTAGGAAATTATATTAACAAGTTTTGGTTCTTAAGTTGACATTAAAATGTATAGTCTAATTTATTATTCAAACAAAACAAATCTTATAACAATATTTACTATACTACGACTACATAAAATTAAAACTATCATTACGTGGAAGTGTACCAAGAATACTGGCAGCATTACCGCGTTGGATAGCAAGGCTGATCCGTTGACCGAAATAGCTGCCAGCGCTTGGGCTTCCAGTAGCCTTATTGAGGCGCGAAGATAGTATATTGAACATTCTCCGCGCCTCTGGGCCCCACGGGCCAAGTGTCTCGACACCAAACGGCACAAAGATGTATGACTCACTGATACCAACATATTTGCGACGCTTGCTGTCTTCGGCAGTCGAAGCAGCAGCCCCAGCACCAAATTAGTCTAATGATTTAAACATGAACTTACTATGTTCGTAATATAGTATGTACTACGTGTACTTGTTGCATACTATTTCCATGAACCTACCATACCTAACCTAGATTTAGTTGTGTGCCACAACTGCTTTTTAGGCGACATTATATAGCCTGGCTTTGATAGATTGACAGATGACGGCTATAATCTTGTAAAAACGAAAATGGCCAAATTGCACTACGTTTTAAGCAACTGTTCGCTTTCAAAGTTAGCCGGATTATACCTCGTCGCCAATCTCCAAACTGTAATTACTACTATTTGAAACATGCCAAATGACTCCACGTTTTGGGTATGTTCCGATATGCACTGCGAGCACTGCACAGTACTATCACTGTAGAAAAATTCGTACCGTTATTGACTGCCAGTATACTGCCGCAGTACCCTAGGGAAATATATGACGTCATAAATCGCCGCCATATTCTATTGTGAGCACTGGCCTTTTCGATGTAAGGTACTCGCAGTACTTTGATCACGTGATCAGTCAAAGCCACTCGAGTTCCTAACTTTTACGCCTAATATTTTTAGATTGACAGTACTCCAACAACAGTTTTTTTTATGAACTAGAAAACTTTAATACACTCATTTGAATGCTGCGTCAAAAATGCGGCTGACAGTATACGGGATTGCGTTCCGTTTTAAACAGTAACCAGTATAACTGGCTATAAAGGAACGGCTTCAAAATATGCTAAATTGACGTCACACTGTACAGTGGTCGCAGTGCATATCGGAAGATACTCTTTATAATTAACTAAATTTCAATTTTTACTTAGGCAGTCTTGCCTCTTATTACGTAGTATTTACATCCTCTTTGACATTATAGTATGGTAAACAATGCCTTTTTAAGCCATAGAGTATAGACTTTTTCAATGACTCAATATGGTATGGTACTTATATTAGTGACCGTGGCTGTTAAAATGACAGATAAAAGTAGAAGAGTGTAAAAAAAACAATTAAAATCTTTTCCATAGAAGATTGATTGGTTAACATAACTATCGGAAAGGCATTTTGTGATGAAATAAATAAAAAATAGTCTTACCTTTCCCTGTATTTAGCAACGGCGTATTTTGTAACACAAAGTTCTTAATGCGGGTTCCCACGTAGTTTCCTAAGTATTCAGTTTTTCTCAGATTAATTCAAGATAATTATGTCACTTTAGGTCACAAACTTAGCATATGAGGTACCATTGTTCTATACAACCAGAATGGTAAATTACCAATGGCTTTTACAACATGATCCCAGTAAATGAATAAAATAAATGTGTTACGAAATTCAAAAGGATTGTAAAAAAAAGCGTTTTTTACCGACTTCGAAAAGGACTTCTCGTGTCTCAATTCGATTGGTATTTTTTTATGTATGTAAACCGATTACGCTGAGAATTATGATCCGATTTTCATGATTCTTTCTCTTTTGACCGGATTCCGGCTAGATTATGGGTACCACAACGGCGCCTATTTATACCGTGAAGCAGTAATGTGTAAGCATTACTGTGTTTCGGTCTGAAGGGTGCCGTAGCTAGTGAAATTACTGGGCAAAGTAGACTTAACATCTTATGTCTGAAGGTGACGAGCGCAGTTGTAATGCCACTCAGAATTTTTGGGTTTTACAATAATCTTGAGTGGCACTGCATTGTAATGGACAGGGCGTATCAATTACTATCAGCTGTTGTTAATAGTAAATCCCCTGCTGGACTCCTCCCTTATATTCAAATAATAAATATATTCATTTTATGAAATTTTTTTATGAATATTTTTGTTTACGTGGATGTTGTTATTATAGTTTGTGTACGGCTTTTTAGGAGTTTTCATTTAGATTGATTATATAATATTATTAATAACCTGCCGCTGAATTCCACCTTCGCACGACACGCCACAATTTAGGATATCATCCCCACCATCTGGATGTGTGGCGGTCCTCCACAGTGCGGTTTTCAAGGAGCTTTCTTCCTCGTACTACAAAGCTGTGGAATGAGCTTCCTTGTGCGGTGTTTCCGGGACGATACGACATGGGTACCTTCAAACAAAAGCGCGTACACCTTCCTTAAAGGCCGGCAACGCTCTTGTGATTCCTCTGGTGTTGCAAGAGAATGTGGGCGGCGGTGATCACTTAACACCAGGTGACCCGTACGCTCGTTTGTCCTCCTATTCCATAAAAAAAATCCCTATAAGTGGGTCTTAGGCTACCTGTCATTCCTAACTAACAAACGTTATTCACATTAATTCATTGTCACACAAGAACGTGAAATAGGAGATCTATATTGTTTAGGGCACGCGGAACCTACGAAAGGTTCCGCGTGCAGCGGCCTACCCATAGCATACTTAAAAAAATTACTTTTTAATATATGAAAATAAAAGCAACGAAATCTTATGGTTAACCTGATTAATGACACTAAAAAGTAAAAACATATTGTGATAAAGGTTACTCACATAATGACTTTCTTAATGATATTTCACATTAAGAATGGAGTTACCAACCTCAGGCTATTTAATAAAAAAAAATATTGTACGATATATCATGTATAAATATTATATTGTATCGAAATAATGCTAAAAAAATTAGGTCGCTGAGTTTTTTGCACCCGTTCTTCTCAGGTCTGAGGCATAAATTTTCGAATGTAGGTGGTAGTTCTTGTCGTTCAGTGATTTAAAATCCTGTTTTGCATAAAAATATTATAATAAAATATCGCTCAATTATAACGGGCAACAAAGAAATCCAATAAATCTTATATCTTTAAACGAGCAATTATAGTATATATAGATATATATTCTGAAACTCGGAAACGGCTCCAACGAGTTTAATGAAATTTAGTATACGGGTATTTTCGGGGGCGAGAAATCGATCTAGACAGCTTTCAATTTTTAAAAAATGTAGATTTATCCGTTTTTTAATGAGAAACAGCATTTGAATACAAAGGTAGACTTCCCAACTATATAAAGACTATAATAGCTCAGATGGGACATTGGGTGATCCGGAAAGCAGAAGACCCCGGTTTGAAACCAGATGTCCTATTAGTTTATTTTTTGTTTTGTTTTGTACATTCTTAAAAATAGGAGCAAGGTTCAGTCGTCCAGATCTTATTCTTTTAAATAACATTGTAGATTCGTTAAAAATACTTATTTGTGTCGAAATTAATTCACACAATCAATATGTATTGAGGGCTCTACGATGTAAGTCGTTGAGGACTGACCCAGACCTACTTGCTGAATAAATTGCGAATAATTTCGCGACATTACACTTAATTATAATGTCGCTTAGTGATTACTTAGTAGGAAAGAACATATACATATAATACAAAGAAGAATATAATACAAAGAATATAATATCTATAAGCTGGCGCTTATAGATATTATATTTGCTTGTTGGAACAGGATTTCTAAAAAGTCAAAGTTACATTTTAGTACGTACCTCAGTGTTTTTTTCAATAAAAATAAGGGGCGAGATGAGCAGGACGATCAGCTGATGGTAATTGGATTAACTCAGGATTCTTGAAAAACCCAAAAATACTGAACGGCCCTACAATTGCACTCGTCACCTTGAGACATAGGATGTTAAGTATCATTTGCGCGGTAATTTCACTAGCTACGGCGCGTTCAAGCCGAAACAGAGAAATGCTTACACATTACTGCTTCACGGCAGAAATAGGCACCGTTGTGGTACCCGTAATCTAGCCGGCGTCCTGTGCAAAGAAGCCCACTGGTTGTTTCACTAGTTTTGGTGACCTTCAAAAAGTGTATTCATTCATATTTATTTATTTGCTATTAAATATAATTTTGTTGGTATAAATTTGGTCTTACAATAGCTTAAAGTATCTCCTATTTAGCCATTACCAATTGTATGCAAGCTTGGTTTCGGTCAAAATTTCTTATTACAATATAAATTAATTAATTTTATATTTACACAAAATAATAATTTGATTTATTATAAAAAAATGATTAAAGTCAAGATAAGAATAGTCTAGTTAGCATGCAATATCAAAATACTTTACTCTTTGTGGTCAAAAAACTCTTCCAAAAAATAAAATGAGTTTGAAGAAGCTAACTATGTAAGCGTGTATGGCGCTGCAATAGTACACGTGGTGGCATCTAGTAGTAAAAGAGACCCGCAGGACGTTCAGCTAATTGATACGCCCTGCCCATTACGGAGATTGCGACGTTCCAACAACAAATACTCGTGGTTGTCTCTGACGACATTAGGAATCCAGTACTTAAGCGCTGAATCTCGTTTCACATGGACAAGAACAAAAAATGACTGCGCAAATATGTGCAATATATAGTTTTAGTTACTTTAATTTTACTTTTAACATGACACCTTTACAGTATCTCAAATTTTTTGTAACTATGGGTCTTATTATTATGTATGCAGTAACAGCATCTTAAGGATGATTGCTGCCAGAGCTGACTGTTCCTTCCAGAAACACTGGATACAGTTAGCTCTAGGTTTATAAATATATTTCACTAATAACACTAACATAGTTTATAAGAAATATTGTTACTAATACATTTACTAATATATATGGAGATCTCTCTGAATTAAATAAATAAATAAAATAAATAAATTATGCCTTAAATAAATGCCTTTTATTTATTTATTATAATTCAGTGCCACGCAGGATTCTTGGAAACCTAAAAATTCTGAGCAGCAATACAATTGCGCTCGTCACCTTGAGACATAAGATGTTAAGTCTCATTTGTCCAGTAACTTCATTAGATTGAGATTTGATGTAAGCAAAGCTATGAATGAAAGAAATCTCTCGAAGATTTGTTAGTAGATGCGATGTCTCTCCCGCTAATCCTGCTTCTTACAACGCCAGGACTAAGGATGTTCAATTTACTGTGGGCTGTGCGCACCAAGATTTTTTTACCTTTACCGTTCCTAAGAAAAAAACGATGTCGGTATCTTAAGACCATTTTTGTCAGGAAGGCTTCGCAATTCTTTTGAATTTCTCAAAACATCTTTTTCAACAGAAGAATTACTACCTTATATCATAAATCCTTTAACACATTTTATATGATTACCTTCATATGAAACTGAATTGAATAAGAATGGAATTCTTATTACAGTATTGTTTTGTATAATTATTGTGAATGACGTGAATTTCCACAAACGCGTTTATAATGGTTGATAAACCGGTTATGGAGGCTAATTAGAAGATTATCTTACAATTTATTATGAATTATTTTATGAAGTTAGTTATGTTTCCATTCTTGTGAGACTATAGCTACCACCAGGACAGGTAGCACTTGCTATATTCATCATTTAAGCCGGAAGACGTCTACTGTTGGACAAAGGCCTTTCCCCTCCCCCAAAGATCTCCATGACGATCGGTCCTGCGCTGCCCTTATCCTAACTATTCTGGTGATCTTGATCCATATCCAGATCATCGTCCATCTTGTGGCCTACCAACTCTACCTGTTCCGACACGTGGTCGCCATTAGAGGGCTTTTCTGCTCCAACGGCCATCTGTCTGTTGAGCTATGTGCCTTGCCCACTGCCACTTCAGTTTCGCAACCATCTGGGGCTATGTCGATAACTTTGGTTCTCCTACAGATCTCCTCATTGCTGCTTTGATCTCACAGGGAAATCCCGAGCCCTCTCATTTGCCCTCTGAGCGAACATGAGCTTTCTCATAAGGCCCATAGAATATAGAGCCACGTCTGCGTCCCGTCTGTCTTCACTGGCAACACACACTAATAATTAAAAACCTTTGTCTTGAGACACTGTGGTATTTGGGACGAGAAGATTTTACGGAGCTTCCCGTACCCTGCCCATCCGGATTGGATTCGACGAGTAACCTCTTTCCGGAAATTGGACCTTTCCAACTGGATTAGTTGTTAAAGGTCGTCAATAATTGCGAGAATCCCAACTGTTAAGGGAGTAGGTGCGACATGGGCATTAGACATGATGTTCGTCTTGTCCATGTTCATTTCAATACCTAATCTTTGGGAAGCTGTATTGAGGCTATCGAGCATATTCGACTCGGTATTTTATGGTCATATTATAATTGGCTGAAATAATTGACATACAAAGGTCACAAGTTTGTGTACAGACATAATACTAATAACTATGCGTACACTGTGTATAATTATGTTGCTATGCCCAGCCGTACTTTACTTCAACTTATCCTTATACCTGGTATAATAAATAGAATCATCTTCTGATAAGGTATAATCAAATGATTACATCGATAAGATTTGAATATGTAGGAACTTATACCAGCTTTCATGGTAGTCGGTTAGCGATGTTAAAGTTGTTGTGCTGTAGTGGTATCTAGTGAAAAAAACACTTAATTGAGCACAAATTCAATCCTGAAACTTTCCTCTATGAAAGAAGGGAAGGACAGAAGGACAGACGCCTCAGCCTACTAGAAGAGCTCAAGGATGAATGCGTTTGAAGTCTGGACTTCAAACGCATTCATCCTTGAGCTCCAAGTTCCTCTTTCTGGAAAGAAGATGTTTTTTAGAAGGAAAAACCCCTTGACCAGGCTATCTTTGACAAAACGTCTTGGCACCGTATAAGAGAGCTGATCCTACATTAAGTCGTAAATGCTAGGAACAAGTGCCACTGACCACTTCTTTTCCTAAACTTTCACTCACCACCCATACATTATGTACGGGGATCACCTGTCAAGCTTGGTCATTTGTTACAACGAAAAAAAAAAACATGCATGCAATGAAATTCACACGTACCTTCAAAAAAATGTGGCTTTAATTCGTTCAGCACTTGTTCAATCATTTAAGAATGTGCATCGTGCATGAACCTCTACGCTGCATATGAAGTCCTGGTACGTGTTGTTATGATGACACATGATTACCATCACCGCTACCATATTTATGCTCTCCTGGTGTCTATGTAGTAATAAATTAAGGTATACTCGCGTCATACATAAGATAATCACTTCTTCAACTATGATAGCCTGGTACCAAGACACTGTATAATGCTTCTTATCTCATTCTCTCGCAGGCTGAATCCTGTACATTTACGTAAGTGTTTTTATCTCTATCGTCTCGCTTTTCGTTTCATCTAGTTTAAAATCACAACGATTCTGAAAAAGTTTCACTTCAAAAAAAGCCTCCTACTGAATGAGCCAGTATCATACACAATCAAATTTGATTATCTCATCATTACGCTTATAAATGGTAATTTGTACCTACTGATCATAGTTCGAGGTTGTTAAGTATTATTTTACAATTACTAGGGTAACCATCAATTTATTCGTTTTTAGTTATTTTTTAATTAACAAATTGTCATCAAATTGCAATGGCTATTGGAACTAGCAATACACTACACGCTTCAAACTTGCATACCACCTTCACTATTTGTTAGTGGTGCTTTTTTCAAAGGGCAACGGCAAATTCTTAGTATAATATTCTAATATAATAATATTCTTGATGTTTAAGTCTCAAGATAAATCCAGTAAACCCAAACATATCATAGATAGCTTTATGTGTACATGTTTCATTAAAAAGTTCTTAGGACAGCTTTACTAGTACGTTGAACAATTTTTTTTTTAATTAATTAATTTGGTTTTTTATCTGTGTATATTCAGAGTCACTCATTGAAAAATATAAAATCTGGCGACCATCATGTTCTTTATTAGTTAAAATCAGCTTATTCCTGAGAAAATCAAAAACACTTGTATATATAATATGAAATCTCAATCACTACCATACCAACAAATTTCTAGAACAAGCCGTGACATGTCTCATGGAAACAGTGCTTTCATCCATATAATCATGGTCATACTTTGTTATTTTGAAAATAAGTCTTACTTATATATTGCTTAGACTGCAATAAATTAATAAATCTCAATAGATTTATTAAGTTTAAAAATTAATGCATTTATTTGGATCAGAACTAAGCATGCTGTGCCTTAAAATTTGTGGCAACTACCTAAAACCAACATGTACATTTACCCCCTTATTCATAATAGTCTGCTAACTTAAAGCATTGCTAATTCTTACTCTGTCCTCTTCTATTGACCTAAGTCAGAATGAGAAAAAACACTCCTTAGCGGCTGTTTAAAGTTAGCGGACCATTATGAATAAGGGGGTTAGTATTTACATTACATTCGGCATGTAATGTAATTATGGATCGTACAGATAGCCGTTGGGGCAGTAAAGTCCTAGAAAGGCGACCACGTACCGGAAGTAGTGTTGGTAGGCCCTCCACAAGATGGACCGACGATGTGTTCAAGTTCGCGGAAAACGTTGGATGAGGTCAGCGCTGGACCGATCATCATGGCGATCTTTTGGCTAGCAGTGGACGTCTTCCGCCTGAAATGATGATGATTATTATATTATTTTGCAGTTAGGATTTTTGTATTTTTTTTTATTACCGCTTAGCGTGTAGTGTCACTAGTTTGACACGCGTGAACAATTCGACAATCGAAGCGCGAACTCATTGTGACGTGCCATTTCAGCGCTGCTCTATGGTTGTTTCTCATGTTGCCGTTAATATAACAATAGAGGAAGTACCATACCGTGTCAGTGGAGCAGTAGTTACCAAAATAAATTGGTACAAAAAAAGTTTTATTTGTATTCTACAAAATAATTTAAACTAATTGCAAATAATGTAACACGGGAGATATGGACACGTTTTTTTATTTTTGTTCGTCTGTCTGTTTAGGTACCGGCTATCTCCGAGGTATTGGCATCAAATATATGAAAAACAATACTGAAAAATTTTATAAATTAACAATTCGGCATTTAGGGGTGTCTTTGACACTGCCGTGTGTTTTGTGTGAAGAAGTGTCAGTATACCCAATCTTGCCATAAATACTGAAACAAAGAAAAAAAAATCGATTGCAAATAACATTTATTACTTAAACAGTGTGTTAGTTTAATACATAAATATAAAAAGCTTATTCGAAGTGGTCTCCATTGGCTGCCGTACAATCCTTTAAACGTTGAGGCCAGTTATCAATAGAAGCACGCACTATTTCCATGGGAAAATTCTTCACTGCCAATCGTACGGATTGTTTTAGGAACTCTTAAATTATCATGACGTTTAGAGTAAGCCGTACTCTCTAAAACGGACCATAAAGTACAATCCAGCGGATTGAGATCGAGACTAGATGACGGCCAGTCTTCAGCTCTGATGAAGTCCGAAACGTTCGTTTCCAACCAAGATAGTGTAGACCGAACTTTATGACCCGACGCCGAGTCTTTCTGAAGGACTATTCTTGGTTATTGAACATGGTGTTGTTAAAGGGCTGAAGTCGGATAGTGCCCACGTTGCACTCTGTCGACTAAATGGAAAGCTTCCTTAGAGCTTTGAGCATAAATACGGTCATTTTGTTTGTTAAAACGTTGCTTAATTGTAAAAAAATCTCATCCGTATACTTTTAAACGTTTTAAAAATTGCATTTGGCTCCATACTTACTTTGTGTAATGCAATCACAGCGATTCGGTTCTCTTTATGACCTCACTCCATTTTAATATCGCATAATATTGTACAATGTATTGGCGCCAAAATGAGAAAACTAAATGAATCATATAAAAATGACAGATTCCAAATTCAAATGTAATATTTTGTTTATTTTTAATTGTAACAGTATTTATGGCCAGACCAGTATATTATAATTTAATACTTGTAGCGTGTGCATTTTACTCTGAGAATGTTTTGTTTATGTACGTGATAATATACAGCCAGTTATGTAGCGGCTATCAACACATGAAACGTGACGTTATTCATGAACTCGTTGTTATCAGATTGAATCAATGCGATATCTGCATATTTGATGAGTTTATGTTTTTTGCTGATTTTTCAGATCTCGTTTCAGTCGTACATGCCACAGATTATTATTTTTAAATAAAACAACTTCCTATCTATAAACGAGTAATAATATTATGTAATGCGAAAGCTCCCCCATTTTGAGAATTTTTCACGGGGTAGTGAACGTTTTCGCATAGTGACAGTATACAGTATTACAGATCAATACATTAAATAAATCAATTATTGTTTGCTTTATTTTTAACAAAGCAAAAGTTTATTAAATGAAATGAGAATATCTGATAAAATGGCGGATGACAAAATCTTGGATTAAAATATTTAATCATCTGATTTATAAAAAAATAGCACGATGTCATTCATGGCCCTGTGTATATCGTTAATATGTGTATATATTTTATTAAGAGTACTATTATTGTGATCAAAATGTTAAATTTGATCAAGAAAATCTTTCAGATTTTCATATAATTATGGGTGCTGATTGTAAATTTTTTGCCTCAGGACAATCAGAAAGTTTTAGCTACTGCTTCTCTGCGATTATATTATTTAACAGTGATGTTTCGGTTTAAAGAACTTTAATTTCTCATTAAGACTGTCGTCACTTACATGAGAACATAAAATCAGTGAGTGAGAGGCGAATTTGCTCATTGCTGCTTTCCGGTTTTTTTAAGGCGGTGGTCCAAGTTACAAGATATAGTTTATTATTATTATAATAAGATGTTTTTATTCATTGCTTTGTAAATGATATAGCAGCCTTTTTTTGAAGATTTTGAGCGAAGTCGCTTCTCTTACAGTTTTCGGAAGCTTATTGTATAGCTGTGCTCCTGCAAATGTTATATTATTTTTACCATAGTTGGTTCTAATACTAGGTAATACAAGGTGTCTGGCGCGACGTAATACATCTTTGTTGGTATTGTGTTTTGTTGTGAATGTTGTATTTGAGTGAATGAGTCTATGAGTTATCTTATATATAAGTATGCATGTGTAGTAGTTGTAAAGTTGAGTAATGTTCAATAGTTTCGTTTCTTTGTAAATAGTTTCTGTAGGAGTTAAGTAGTCATAATTATGTAAAATTTTTATTATTCGGTTTTCTAGCGTTTGGATTGGTTTTATATTAGTCTTACCTGCATTACCCCATATTTCAATGAGGTAGAGTAAGTGTGGCTTAACTAGGGCATTATATATCAATAGTCGAGCTTGTTTTGGAATACACCGAACTATTTTGTGTAGAGAGCCTACTAGAGATGAAAGTTTGTTTTTTATATTTATTAGGTGTGATTTCCATGTTAAGTGTTTATTGAGTGTCAATCCAAGGTATTTTTCTTCAAAAGTCTTTTGCAATACTTCTTCGTTGATGGTAAGATTAGGAATGTTAGGTAGTTTTTTATTTTTAGCACTAAATATCATATATGATGTTTTCCGTTGGTATTTCCAAAGAGAGCAATATTTTGCACACATTCTTTTCGTCCTCAATCCTCTTGACTCTGTCATACTGTGTTTGAGATTTCTTTTAAGTAGGCCTTTGGCAATAGAATGTATATATTTTGTGGCGCCTTACACCTTAAAAAAGTTTTTTGTATAACTTTTCTACTAGAACAACTATGAGTTTGCATATCACAATAATATTTAAACGAGAGCTGATGAACAAAATACAATCAAGCAACGTGGGTTCTCCAAGTTGAATGATATTCTAAGGTTTGTGTGATACTTTATCACCTTTGATTTTTGGCTATCGAGTGGTAAGTAAGTAAACTTCAGATATGGATGATATATGTAGCTACATCACAACTGTACTCCATATTTTGTTATCATCACTTTTATAGATTGCCTTCCACTTTTGAACCAAATTATATACCTAATTACATGATATCAAAATATTAACGTTTATATCTTTAAAATATTGGCATACTATAAACAACTAGACGAATCCCAATCGCCTATTTAAAGGTCGTCAAAAATGTCCGAACGGCGCTGAACACTTTGTCATTGCGTGGCGTTGTTTCCAAAGCGCGGTCGAAACACAACCGAATGAAAACTCGCCTAATAACCGGCATTTTGAGTGTGATTGTGAGTCTAGTTATTTATTTTTACGTCAATGGTTTAAGAGAAAAATGATTTATTGTCAAATAATATCGAACGGACCTTCAGTTAAGTTAAAATAGGTGTTTGAGGAAAAATAGCTGATAATTTTATTCAATACTAGCTGACCCGACAGATGTTGTTCTGTTCATAATAAAAAAAAAAAACTGGAAAAAATGGAATTTTGTCAAATCCGTTCCTAACTCACCTCTACTTTGCAGAAAAGGAATATTCCTATCAAAATTCAAGTCTCAAATTAAGATAATTCTATATTAGCGAACTATTTATTTCGCGTGGTTCCCAAATTATATCTGTTGGAACTCAGTCATGTTGGAAGGATCCGATTATAGCAGTACAGAATGTTAACGTGTATTGATGATAACTTGTCATAAATAGCGTGTGCAAAAAGAACCAAAAACCAATGGAGATAAACATAATGCGGATCAGGAAACTACAAAAAGTCCGTAGCGAAGACATTAGAAAGAAAACCAAGATTACCGATGCACTAAGACGCGCGCTAACATTGAAATGGCAATGGGCTGCATTGCACTCTACACAGACAGAAGGTGGACTGGTAGACCGATGGTAGCAGCGATCATCGTGCAGGCGGTGGGGAAAAATTGGATCAATCTGAGTAAGGATTGGGAAAGGCGGAAAAAATTGGGGGAGGCCTATACCCAAAATGTTACTCTTAATAAAACTAACACTGGATTTAAGGAACTTTAAATAACTGACATTTGATTGTAAAATAAGGGCAATGGAATAAATGGGTTATTATTATTTAATAGCACGCAGTAGTTCAACAACAATGTATTACTTATGATCCATTTATATAATTAAGTCGGTTATTAAGTCCATGATATTTTGATTATACATATGACGTAAGCTCAATTATTATTATTAGCATTAACTCAAATCGTTGTGGTTTACAGATGCTAATTACAATTATCAACAATGTTCTAAGACTATGTTTTATAAAATTGACACACTACCGTTTGTTTTGAAGTAAAAAGTAAATATATTAGCGAGTCGCTTTTAGGGTGAAATATTGAAATTTAACCCAAACGGATTTCAATAATAATGAAACTATTGGTATCTTCATTCGTTATACACATTGGGACAAATACAGCAGCCGTAAAGGATGCTGTGGTTTTGTAATTTAGGTTGCCTTAGAAGCTTTAAGACGATCTTAAAATCAGATGAATCGCACCATACCGGATGTTTCCATGCCCTTGCTTGGGCGACGAATTTCACCATCACACCGCACGCCACACATTTAGATATCATCCTCACTCTCTGGATGTATGGCGTTCCTCTGCAGTGTGGTTTTCAAGCAAATCGTACACGTTTATTGAAATTGTACAACTCTTCAAACTTCCAACTTCCAGGAACCACATATCTTCAATAATAACACTGCTCACTCCTGAAAAATCTCTGGTGCTGCATTACAGTATCACTTACGATATTATGTCACCTGATGATAACTGATACTGTCTTGCACAACCAGAGATCATACACAACAATCGCCAAAGTGGTAAGTCATAAATAGCGCGTTCTCCCACCTAAAAGACCTCTGACAGAATCACTTACAAAGCTAAACCTTCACAAAACTGCATGCGCTTCAACAACAGTAGCCATTATTTCTTTGCTGAGAGCAGCTCTGATGAGCTTGTAAACGCTTCTACCGCCCTTCAACTTGTATCTACAAAAGGAGGCGAGGGCCAGCATGCATAGAATAATGACCCATCCGAGGACGAACTGGCTCTCTCTTGCTGTGGGTATTAGAGCAGTTCTTACTGAAAAGTCCTATACTAGATATGGTGAGTTACGCCACGTTACCGAAATTCAATTTCATCAGCACTTTAGTATTGAGGAAGTCAGGACAACAAGACAGGACTGGTTACTTGGAAAAACGGGAGCATTAAATAGTATACCGATGGATCCAAGTTGGAATCTGGCGTTGGCTGCGGAATTTACGGAGAGTATCCCAAATTTGGAAAATCTTTCGACTTAGGAAACTTTGCCTCGCCATTTGCCGTAATAAAATGTGCGAAAACTATCCTGAATAAAGTTTTCATTGGCAAGTGTATTTACATCTACACAGATCAAACAGAATAGTCTAAAGACTTATAGACAACTGCCAACAATAAGCAGAGTTACACAACAATGGGTTCCAGGACAGGCATCGATCGAAGGGGATGAATCCGTTGAGGAACTTGCAAGAGTTGGTGCCAAAAGCACTGAACTTATCCCTGAACCGGCTGTGGGATCCCAAGGAGTCTTATGTCGACTCTTGACACATCATGTTCACAAAAGTGTAATAAACCCTGCGGCAACACTCCGGGCATAACCCAAAAGCCAATAAAGCCATAACCAATCTTAGCAGTGAGCTATAAGTAACAGTGGCTAACATAGTAGATAATGTACTAAAGCAACTTTACTTTTAACCTTAACCATAACCATCAGGTGTCTGAAGTTACGTGGACGAAGATAATCGATGTCACTATGATTGTTTTACGGCTTTCGGAAGCACAGTCATTATCTATAACGTAACATGGCGTGTTTATTTTACACAAAATAATTGATATGACTTATGATGATAGGTTGCTAGGTGTAATGGCCTTCTCTAATGGTTTATGTAATATGTAATACAGACCATGTAATATCAAGAGGAGGAAAGCTTCCATAACAGATTTATAGATATTAGTAACCTATCCTTAGATAACATTACGTGATTTTTTTTATGAAAATAAGGGACGAGACCAAGAGGACGTTCAGCTGATGGTAATTGACACGCTCTGCCCATTACAATGCAATGCCGCTCAGGATTCTTGAAAAACCCAAAAAAATTAAGCGGCACTACAACTGCGCCCGTCACCTCGAGACATAAGATGTTAAGTCTCATTTGCCCAGAAATTTCACTAGCTACGGCGCCCTTCAAACCGAAACACAGTAACGCTTACACATTACTGCTTCACGGCAGACATAGGCGCCGTTGTGGTAATCTAAATATATAACATTCAATGTTTGTTTGTATATAATGCACTTGCGCGAAGATATAATATGGTTTCTTGCGCCTGTTCTTCTCAGGTCAGAGGCAATTTATTTTCAATGGGTCGTAGTTTTTTACGTTCGATAAGTGAATTTTGAATCCTATTTTGAATAAAAATATTTGAATTTGAATATGGTCTTGGTAAAAAATCTTACACACACACTATATTATTAATAATTCTTTTTCATGGGTATATTTATTAATTTATTTATTGAATAAACAAAATTATCTTAATATCTATATATATAAAATTGAATTGCTGTTCGTTAGTCTCGCTAAAACTCGAGAACGGCTGGACCGATTTAGCTGATTTTGGTCTTGAATTATTTGTGGAAGTCCAGAGAAGGTTTAAAAGGTGAATAAATGTGAAAATGCTCGGAATTAAATAAAAACAACAAGTTTGTTTATCCTTTGATGTGTCGTGCCCCGTCGTTCAGAAATCAATCAGAATAACTAATTGGAATTTTCATTTCTTTCCAACTTTCTTAGTAGGTAAAATATAAACTTAATTTTAGCTCAAATAAAATTTGAAAATAAAAATTTTATCAACGATAAATCTTAAGTTTTGTCATAAGAAATAAACATTTTTATAAGTAATACGTGCTTAGTCATTTGTGTACGCGGACGAAGTCGCGGGTATCAGCTAGTATATAATAATAAAGACATACTTGCAATACCTCTAAGGTTTATGTTTTCTTGAAGGCTTATATAAAGATTATATTTTTACAAAAATTAATTATGTATCTTCAGAATATGAGAAGAAAATTCATTTTTTCTTTACATTTAAATTTATTATTAAACAGTGCGAAAAAGAATCACCGAAATACCCTAACTTTTACAGTTGGAGCTTTGCTAGTCATTCAATCTAGATAAAAATTGTACGAAAATTTATTTATGTAATAAATTAGAAATGCTTGTAATGATGAACTAAAACTAGTGCGATCTTTTGCGTGAGAGGTAACATAGCTACGCTCGATTCCTCAAGGCTATCTTCTTGGTCCCGAGCCTTAAAAGTAAAAACGGATCAATTAGTGTAAATAGAACTTAAACGCAAATTTTAACCACACGAAAATTGTGATATTTTGTGTATTATTATGAAGTTTGATGCCAATTATCTAGCTCCATACTCTGCATAGCTAAAATTTGAATATATGATTACATATATGTAAACATAAAAACTTGTAAGCAATCATTCATAATCTCACCCACCGGGATTTGAACCAAGAATCCCTGACTCACAGTTCAATAACCAATAACGTTGATAAACAATAATATCGATATAGTAATACAGTAAGTATCGATATAGTAACAGTAATAGTCGATAAACAATAATATTATGACAAATACAAATTCAAATATTTTTATTCAAAATAACATTTAAAATCACTTATTGAACGTCAAAAACTACCACCCATTCAAAAGAGACTGCCTGAGACCTGAGAAGAATGGGCACAAGAAACTTAGCGGGCTTTTTTTTTAATATAAAATATGGATTACAATGTGATATCGTACAATAAACATTTATAATTGAAGAGCCTGAGGGTGTTCGCTCTATTCCCAGTCCGTTGTGTCATTAAGAAAATCGTTTATGCTATAATAACCTTTCCCACACAACCGTTTTTTAACAATTCTTTTAAATTTCGTAACACATTTGTTTTGTTTTCTGGGATCATATTGTAGAAGCATATACATCGCCCAAGAATAGACTTACTAGCTCGACCCAACCGAGTAGTATGCATAACAAGTGTATGTTTGTTCCTCGTGTTAACATTATGAATGTCACAGTTTCTAGAAAATTCCTCAAAATTCCTCAAAATGTGGAAGCGATTATTGAAGATGACTGGCTATCTTATCATTAATTGTCTTTCATTAAGGTGAGTATCACATACCAAATAGAGGCTCAGATTATGGCCACTTGTCTGTAATTGAGTAGCAGTTTAGCTTGCGAAATTACTGCCTTACACACACTAGCTTGAATTTTAGCAGTAATTCTTTCGTAAATTATCAAAATATAAGATAATATCATCCCCACCATCTGGATGTGTGGCGCTCCTCCACAGTGCGGTTTTCAAGGAGATTTCTTCCACGTACTACAAAGCTGTGAAATGAGCTTCCTTGTGCGGTATTTCCGGGACGATACGACATGGGTACCTTCAGTAAATGCGCGTACACCTTCCTTTTCGGCCGGCACCGCTCCTATGATTCCTCTGGTGCTGTGTGAGAATGTGGACGGCGGTGATCACTATGATCACCAGGTGACCCGTACGCTTGTAGGTCCGCCCTTTCCATCAAAAAATTTCATTTATCATTTCGCACACTGTACAACCTGCATGGTTACGGACTGGTTTTTTTAAGAAAGCATTTTATTTATCCAGCTCCCCCCCCCAGTGTTCTCAGAAATTTTCTTGAAAATGCGTTAAAATAATAATAAGCATCAGTTTAGTTGACAATCAAATATATAATAAGGGTCGAATAGCGAAAGTTAGCTTGTCTTTTTGCATACAAATGAAGAATCAAGCCAGAGTGAACAAGGAAAAATAAACAGGTGTAGTTATAATAATTATTTAATTTTTTGTGTGTTTTTTTTCCTGGTACTTTCGCTCTCGTTCTCGAATTCTTTTCGTCTGTATACCGAACTACAAAAAGAATAGGTTGTCATTTTCAGCTCGTTATAATATCAAATTTTCTTAACTGTTTTGTATCTAAAATTTATGTAGTAGTTGTTTGATTTCTCGAATTTTGCGTAAAACACCAATCAACATAAATTAGAGCCTAATTAAGAAAAAAAATAACAAATTTATGTTAATGCTAACACAATAGTTTACTAGCTATAGCTAAAAAATAAACTGTCAATGTTTAAATTCTTCACGTCCTGTCATATATCAATATCAATCAATAATTTAAGAAAAAGTTATATTTTATATTGTAATTGATACGGACGGACTCCCAATATAATATTTTATTAATTTCATGCTAATATTTCCATCCGATTGCATGAATCGTGGTTGCGGCGGAACTGCGGAGGCGGCGAGAATCTCTAGACACATTGACACTTGACACCTAATAGTACATCAATCTGTACACGTGGCGCCTAATTCGTTTTAAGTAATTTAGTTAGTTTTAAGTTATGTTATAGTTCTAAGTTGTTTATTTTTTAAGTCTACTCGTTCACTCTGCCCGACTCCTCTCACCTTATGCGCGTTTTGAATACAAACAATTGTATGATGTAAATAAGGCTCCCATGAGTCCGACTGTACATTTGTAATGTACCGCGTGTTATAAGGAAATTGTGTATAATCCTTCCTGTTTGAACTGGATCCTTTAATAATATCCCTATATGGGGTGACTTATGATTTTTCGTTCAGTCATCAGGAGCATAGGTTTTTAACCGACTTCATAAACGGAGGAAGTTCTCAATTCATTGGTATTTTTTATGTTTGTTACCTCTGATCTTTCGACTGGGTGCTTCCAATATGGTCCCATTGTAATTTGGTCCAGATCTGACAGTATTATTATTATTTTTTTTAAGTTGGTTTAAGCCATATTTTTATTATAGATTAATTTATTCTCACCTCAGAAATAAAAAGGCTTCTTATTATTATCAGTGTATCAAAAGGCGAATTTTGAGTCCATATTTCAAAAGAAGTCACAATGACTAATTTGTGATTAAGTGCTTTGTCACTGTCTGCTTAGCTGTGAATAAAATAGACAAAATACACATGTGAACAGTTTGTTATTTCTAAGTGATATATATTATTACTTCTGGGATTAAATAATATAAAAAAGATATACCCAAAACAGCCTGAGACTGAGAGTAAAGCAAGACATACCAAGATATATCCAGACTATCGCAAGACTCGCAATTCCATCTACTAGGCTCCGTAAAATTGCTAAATCTTTTAAAGTGGATTGTGTTGTATTTTATAATAAACTCCCAAATGAAATTAAAATGTTTTCTATTAAAAAGTTTAAATGTATCGTAAAAAATAAATTAACATCTAAGGCCTATTATAGCGTGAAAGATTATTTGAATGATAAAGATAGTTGGAATTAATGTTCTAAATTTTGTTAATGAATATTGTTATACTCATTTGAATGCTATTGTAACTTTTGTACTTCATCCTGACTTGCACTAAATAACTTATAAAGTTTTACAGTGAATAAAGATTTTTTGACTTTGACTTTGACTATCGATGCGTAACTCGGACGGAACCCGAGAGGCGTGGGTTCGAGTCCCGCATCGTCCATCAATTTTTGGTACAAATTAAATTTGTATAAAATACATAAATGTTTATATATCAATTAATATCTTATTTTATAAAATAACAAACAATATTATGTATTAAGACGCATTCAGCGTTCGGATCTCAGGTACAAAGACCCTAACTTTATATCAGCACTTCACGCCCTTGACATTAGTTAAATGTAGTTCGTAGCCTCGGAGGAATTCACTTAACATGATGACCACATGGAAACATTCTTGACTATCAACACACACACGCGGATGTAATAAAATGTAATGTAATGCTCCCACAAGGTTCAAACACGAATACAGACAGTTTATATGCAAGCATGAAATCCTTAAAAGCTAAAAATAAACTAGATGTTATGTCTCTTATAAAATTTTATATGCCTCGTATTTAGATCTTGGATTCACGAATTGGGGCCTTCTTAGCACAACACATTGGCTAGATGGGTATCGCGGTGATCAAAATCAAAGTCAAATAAAGCGGTTTTGAATCGTCACTGTAAATATTTTCTTAAAATTACTGAATTTAACATAATATGGTAAGTTCTTTTACCGAACATATTATGTTCGGAAAAAGTAGAGCTCGTGAAAAGAACATACAAGAAATTCAACGTCCAATGTTTTCAATCAAATAGAGCAGGGGTGCTCAAACGATCGATCGGGATCGACAGGTCGATCGCGAGTGCTTTTTGAGTCGATCTCGAGAAAAAAATCCGGTATAATAAACTAAAATCGGTAATTACGTACCATCTAATGAAAAGTATGCTCAGGACATGCAGTGTCACGCTTCAACATCTAAAGTCACTATTTAGTTAAGCTTAGAACTTTAGAACGCGTTTGTTTTGTAAGAACCAATAAACACGCAATTTTGAATAATAATTATGAGTTTTTTCATTGACATTTAAGAGCAGACCTACACTTACCTTGCCTAAATAATGCATATTTTGCGCAAAACTAATATCTATGTCATCGTGACACTCTACCTAGACGACAATCCTTCATCACACATACTTGAAGCCTCTCAGAGCCGATCGATCGTAGTCTAATAATTTTGAGGTAGATCGCCAGCAGTTCAAGCTTGAGCACCCCTGAAATAGAGTATTTTACAATGGCTGTTATATACGAAACAAACTTGTTTGCAAAGTGGTTTATCCAATATATGAATCGTGTTAGTTAAATGTGTTTTAAATACCAAATATTTTATAAAAAGTAATAAAGAATAAACTGAATAATGTATAAATTATCGTATATTGGATGCATTAACCTTTTGAGCTTAAATTCATTGTTTGTGTAAAGATTCTTATTATACATAATGGTCGTGATGACTGCCACAATTAGTAATCGCATCCAACAAATTCACTGATTTTGTTAACTACAACAGAGTTGATGCATGGACCAGCCATCGTTCCCTTTGCACATATTTGAGGGAAGGACATACGATGCCGCCACAAGCAAAAAAATTTAAGTTCTAAAGTGAAGAGCGTACCTAATTGTGATTCCGCTCCGAGTATTGGAAAATTTCAATAATCTTGAGTGGCGTTGCAACAGCAAGTGACTGCGTCAATTTTTCCAATAAAAAAAAAACTTCCTGTTTTAATCTCAACTGTAGAAGACCTTGCAAAAAGACAAGCTACATTCCATTGCGTAGAGCTTAATGCCCAACAGATAGTTGAAAAATTGCTTTTCATAGGCCAGCCCTTTTGTGCATATGCTTAACCTACATAATTATGTAATTATCAATGTCATACATGAGTTCATTGACAAATGACAGTGCACGGTCACGCGACTGGTTTGATTCCCGGAAGTGACAAACATGTTGGGACATCAGACTATTCATTAGATTTTGAAGGACTTCATCACTATGTAATTTGAATTATGACCACTTGATCATTATTGACTGAACAAGGCTTAATTAATAGTTTAAAATGCGCTTGTCATAATGTGAAACATCATACTAAGGTTATGGTAGTCATAAAAATATGTCAAGAACATAAATTTAATAACTTATAAAATTATTTAGGCGTCCTAAACTCCAGTAATGAGGAGTTCTATTTCAATCTGAAAGGTAATGCAAACATGGTTCAAAGTTTTTTTTTATGAAAATTAGGGACGAGATGAGCAGCACGTTCACCTGATGGTAATTAAATTATACGCCCTACCCATTACAATGCAGTGCCGCTCAGGATTCTTGAAAAACCCAAAATTTCTGAGCGGCACTTCAATTGCGCTCGTCACCCTGAGACATTAGATCTTAAGTCTCATTTGCCCAGTAATTTCACTAGCTACGGCGCTCTTCAGACCGAAACACAGTAATGTTTACACGTTACTGCTTCACGGCAGAAATAGGCGCAGCAAGTACATCACAATTTATTTTATCAGTGAGAGGTCCCTTTGTAGAGGATGCCGGCTAGATTATGGGTATCACAACGGCACCTATTTCTGTGTGGATCTCCTTTTTTACAAGATTATAGCCGTCATCTGTCAATCTGTCAATGACTGCACGTTTCATACAATCGAGTGATTCGCTTTTTCCTTAGAGAGTTAAGCTTGGCTGCCACCCAAGTCATGCAAGACGTTTTAAATAACGTTGAATTATCGGGCAAATCAAAACTTTAGTATCAAAAAGTAATATTTATATTAAAACACCGTCGTAATTATTTAAAAAAATAATATATGCACAAATATATGCGAAAGTCAGTTATTCTTATAGTTTCATGGCCAACCTACCGATTTCCATAACCATTTGCATTCTGCAGGTAACAAAGTATTCTTTAAATGTTATGTAAATTAACATAGTTACTCTATATTTCAATAATACATTTTTGAGGCCAAGATGTTGTTCTTGACCATCGATCAGGGCTAAAAATATTGTTAAGTTTAAGATTAATATAATTCTTTATTTCGACCAATGAAGGATCATATATTTTTATTTTCTTTTTTTTAAATTAAAGTTATTATATATGATATTTTATTTTTATATGTAATAGCTAATAAAATTCTCGCTAAATGTCTTTATTTACGGTATGAGTGGATTGATGCATCTACTGTATGTATGTACTCAATAACTGTAACTATGTTTTTACTTAATAATTTACATTTTTTTGACTTATTCGTATAAAGCATTTAGTAATTGATGTTTGAGTAATTTTGTTGCATCACTTTCTAATAATCTGAAAAATTTTAGTATCGTCAGTGTAAAGTAAAACATAAGAATTAGATGCTATATTGGCTGTGTTAATAATGTATAAAATAAAAAGAAGTGGGTGGGTCTAAATTTAGATCCCTGTGGAACCCCAGAACTTAGAACTTAGATGATGTTGGAAATCATAATATTATCCATTTAGAGCAACTGCTTGCCAAAGGTTATATATAACGCGAACCAGAATGTGCTAATAGAAACACTTGCCAAAATCAGCATAAATAATATCGACTTGATACTAAACTTATCATATATGTACATTTTGGTAAACACAAACAAACTAATATCCACGCACCGTCCTCTAACAAAAACTTGTTGACTGATTGGTGAACAATTTTTTCTAGCATTTATTCTAAAAGATTTAGTTTAGAGCTTCGGCGATATATTTCGTTAACGAGCCATTTGGAATTGGTAATAATAATGAGTGCCTGTTTCCATAGCTGTGGACAATGTCCCTTAAAATAGACTTCTTTTCAGATATGGTTAGTATACCTAATGAAGTTGAACAGCTTTTAATTACAATACGATGGTTGGATTTTAAATATTTGAGTACAATTTCAATAGAAACCTACCATATACTGTAATTTCAATAGAGTTCAAACTATCAACACCATTTAGACAGGCAACTTGGCCATTTGGGAAAATTTTCATATTTGTTCTCGGTCTCTTAACTTTTTAATGTCTCTAATGGTTGTCGACTCTCAGGCGAACACGTTTTTTATTTTTCTAGATAATAAAATTTTCATTCCATGCTATGTACTCTCTTTCTTAACTTTTTGAACGTACAAACGTTCAAAAAATTAATCAGTATTCGTCTAGATGATTCTGATATGACCTGAGTCTTAGCCCATCACAAAATTATTTAGGCATTGCATGACGCAATACGACCTTGATATTAAACCTTTGCGTGTGTTATTCTAAGATTTGACGATGGAAATTATTATGAGTCTGTAAGAACATTAATTTAATATAATCTTTATTTTTGTAAGTGCAGAACAGTCTAGCGGGTAGCCGATTCTTAACTGACATAAGTTAGTCCGTTAGACTTCCCGTGAAAATTACCTACAAAATAATAAATCTATCCTCATTTTCTGATCAACAGTAATGGTGAGGAGCAGTGAGCTGGTCTCAAGATGCCGGTCAGCAACCAGCTCCGGCTGCTGCTGTGGAAGGACTACCTTATGAGGAAAAGAAAGCCGGTAAGATTAACACGAGAAATTTTTTTTTTACGACTTTCAAATGATAAATAATCCTTCATCCAACTTAAGAAATCTAATATCTTTAAACGAGCAATTCTTGTATTACATATATGATCCGTAGTACAGAATACAGAATCTGAATTTCGTAAACGGCGCCAACGATTTTAATGAAACGTAGTAAAAAGTAAAATGTAATTTCGGGGCCGAAAAAAATCGATCTAGCTACTTCTCAATTAAAAAAAAATGTAGTTTTATCCATGTTTTAATGATAAACTGCTACAATAACATTAGAATACAAAGGAAAATTTCGCCCCTATATACAAGAATATAATAACTCAGATGGGACATCGGGTGATCCGGAAAGCAGAAGACCCGGGTTCGAATCCAGATGTCCTCTTAGTTTTTTTTGTTCAAGTTTTGTACATTCTTAAAAATCCGAGCAAGGCTCGGTCGTCCGGAGATTTATTATACTTATTAGAGCAGAATTTGCTCAGTAATTTTGTCTGAGAAGTAAGGAGTATTGGCCAACTTTCATAAATTTAAGAACTATCTTTGCTTAGTTTGCAATTAATTATGTTTCTTTTTTTTTTCAGATTACTCTAGCTGGTATATTTTGGGCTATCGGAGTAGTGGCTAGTATTTGTATAGTGCGATTTAACATAGATAATCAGGACTTCCCAACATGTAAGTGCCTTTTGTTTAAGCCAAATATTGTTTACCTTTATGAAATAGCATTTTACATAAAACAAAATAAAGAAATTTTGCGATGATGTTTTTGAACAATTTCTTATGTTTTTAAAGTGATAACCCTCACTTCTAGGATTAATACACAAATAAAATTTGGAAAACAACAAAATTTTATGAACGATGCGGTACTCGAACCGACGACCTCCGGCGTTCCGTGCCGGTGCTCTAACCAACTGAGCTAACCGTTCGAGTGTCGTATCGTTACAAAATCTTGTACGCTTTGTTCAACTCTCAAATTGTGGTTTCATCTACAGGATCTACTTTACAGTTGATAACCTGCTCAACCCAGCACCAACACGGAACGCCGGAGGTCGTGGGTTCGAGTCCCGCATCCTTCATAAAATTTTGTTGTTTTTCAAATTTTATTTGTGATGTTTTTGAAGTTATGGTGTTCTATGATTCCATATAAAATAAAACCTTAAACGTATCACTCCCATTCGGAACGGGTATTACACCGAATATTATATTCTAATGAAGTCACTTCCAGATTGCGTTAAAAATATCACTTACCCTACTTCAATGGTCAGTAATTTAAAATGTTTTAGGTCAATTTGCTGCGCGAGCATTACCTAGTGCAGGGCTGCTAACATTTCTCCAGTCGTTTATCTGCAATGTGAACAATGAATGCAATCCTATGGACCAATTCGAAGAGATACCCACTTACGAGAAATCTAAGTAAGTATAGGCATAGTGACATTATGCATAGATTTATACAAATTACATTTTTGAAGTAAAACTTCTTTAGGCGAGACTACGAGGTAACTGGACGACAATGCAACGGACCCGGAAGTCCGTTAAGGCAAAATGGCGTCACGTTTCTGTACCATCCGGTTTATGGTTTCTTCGTCCATTATTAGGACAGGCAAAGGGTTCAATCCCATACAGCCATATTCGTTTATATTCAATAACAGCGTCATATGTGGTAATTAATAATCTAAACTTTAGTTTCTTATTTTCAATTATTTTAATTAATGAGTGAAAATTGTAAAACGTGCAAGTGGTATTAATGAATTATAAATAGAATGTAAAATGAAAATAATAATGAGTTAAATGCAATGGCGGAATCCCAGGAACAATTTAATCTTTCATCAATAAAGAAGAATAAAAGAGAATGACTTGAATGAATAATATCAATATAGCTCTATATCACTATTTGTAAAATAAATAAAATCTTACTTGTTAAAACAATTATAAATATTTTTTTAAGTTATAATACTTCTTTAGGCGCTTTAAAAAAAATGATGAGAGTGAAATTTTAAGATGCGCGCGCATCACTGTAAAACAATAGTAACAGGGTGAAGTTGGTTCCTAAAATTTTCTGACGTTTGCGACATTCGTTTTTTTTTTGGTTTCTTCGTCCATTATTAGGACAGGCAAAGGGTTCAAGCCCGTACAGCCGTATTCGTTATTTAATAATTAATTGTCAAAGCCATCGTTGCAAGATTTTTACAAATATAGTTATTTGTACAAACATAGAATAGCACGAGGAATAAATAATTTTAAGGAGTTTTGCTTTTTAGGCCAAATGCCTAAAAAAGCCCTTTGACTTCATAACTTCTTGCGTGCATACATAAGTACACACACATTTTTTTTATTCTAGGTAGAGAATAAAATGCCAACTTTGCTCAAAAGATGAGGTTATATCATCAGCGTTTCCGAGAAAAAAAATAGCAATAAAATCTAACACTGCTTCTAGCTCTTCAGCACTACGTGAGTGCTTAGTTGCTAACACTGCTTTAATTTATGTATAATTATAATAACGAACTTATGTATTTGTTAATTACTCCTAAAGTTAAATATAATTAAATATATTTATGAAAAATTTGTTTTAAAATTGAAAAATGTCTCTAAATATTATTCTAAAAAGGTTTTTTTTGGTCGGCATGCCTGAGCTTGCATGCATCTTCATCAAATATCAGGTCCTTACATATGAAATTGGCGTTTTGTATGGGAGAAACAAAAAGTCGAATATTTTTAAATATAATATATTTAATTAATCAAAGTATGAACCATTATTTCTATGCACTTTTGCCATCTCATAGGTAGTTCATTGATCTCTTTACTAAAAAAACCAGTCGGGCGGGAATCAATAAAATCTGTGAAGGCGATTTGGACTGCCCCATCAGAGTTAAATTTTTTCCCTTGCAAGAAGTGTCCAAATTTCGAAAAAAATGGTAATCTGTTGGAGCAAGGTCCGGGGAGTACGGAGGATGTCTTAGACATTCCAATTGAAGCTCTTCTAATTTGGTAGCCGTCTGTTGTGCAGTGTGTGGTCTAGCGTTGTCGTGAAGTAGCAGTGGCGTGGAGCGGAGTCCAGCCTAGGTTGTTTAGCCGCTAGCTAACTCGGACGTGGTTTGCGATGGATCCGCTTCCACAATAGCCTTCAATATTTCGTTATCAACTTGGGTCTCAGGCCGTCCACGGGGCTTGTTCTGCAGGTCGAAATTTCCAAAACGAAAACGTTGGAACCAAAAACGAACTGTGTTTTCTTTTGCAACATGACCGCCATACACATCATTCACCCTTCGAGTCGTTTTCGCAGCACTAGTGCCACGGCGGAACTCGTACTCGTAAATAATGCGATACTTTAAGTTTTCCATTTTGTAAAACGAGTGACGCAAACAGAAAAAAACAGAAGATAAAAACAAATGAATGACGGTCATCGAAGCACAAATACACGAGTAAATAGCTGTACAAATTTTAATTTGGAATTCCTTACCAAAGATGAGAACATCGTGATTAAAGTGGCCAGTACGAAATTCACTGATAGATAGACGAAAAATACATGATATGATATTTTTATTTAAGCTCCTCAACGGCATCACAAATAACACTGATCTTTTGAGTCAAATATGCATCAAGGTTCCCCCCCGTACTCCACGGCATCCTATTTCACTTTTTACGTACCCAACCCACAGGACCAATCTCGGTCATCATTCCCTAATACCCCGATTAGGTAGACAATATAATGAATTTATTAGTAGAGACAAGTCCATTGATCTGTTCAGCGATAATATAACAAAATTTAAAGATAAATTAATTAAGACACTCGATTCATAGATATTAAAATTGTGAATATTTTTTCATTATTATTGTATTCTTATTTTTTATATACCTTTCATTGTATAAACATAACATTTACATAACTTTATTTAGCCTTTACTTATTTTATAAATTTTAACTTTTTGTACGACTTGTATTTGTGTACATGCTGTAACTGCCTATAAACATAATTATATGTAACCCTAGCACCTGAGACTTGTTTAATGTTAATGTATTGTACATGTAATTCTGTTGGTAGTTCATTACTAAATAAATAAATAAATAAATAAATACGCCAATTTCATATGTAAGGACCTAATATAATGATTTAATCTTCATCATTTTAAGGTCGTGTTTGCTTCTATTGACCAATAATAGACAAATGAAAGTTATAGATTTTCTAAAACAAATGCGTGAGTACAAAGTACACATGTCAGTAATGTGAAACTTGCACTGTGCGTGAACCTCTAAACTGCATATGAAGTCCTGGTACATGTTGCTAGGATGACACATAATTTCAACCGCTATGAAAGACATTACTTTCACCGGTACCATATTTATGTTTTCCTGGTGTCTTTGTAGTAATACATATTAAGGTCACACATAAGTCAATCTCTTCTTCAACTATGATCACCTGGTACAAAAACACTATATATAATTCTTATAAATTTTTGTTTCTGTCTCTTTTTACTGTCTTGCTTTTCATTTTTTTTTCAGAAGTCTTCACTTCAAAAACATTTCATGACATCACATGAAAGATGAGATGAGAATACTTTATCGGACTTTTTGTTAAACAAAATACTGAAAATAAATACCAAAAATGAAAATACTAAAGAAGAGGCAGTAAGAGCCCGGACTATAACCTGTTCGCACGAACGATTTAAAATAAAATGTACTCTATGCTCCTGTCAAATCAACCGCTAAAATCATATCATTTTAGGTTTCGAAAGGCAACGCATATGGTTCGAGTAAGAGAGACAAACTTATGCAACGACTGTAGAGCGTCATCTCTTTCTCACACTACGGACTACAGACAACTTTATTTCGTTCATTCTATATAAGCGATCCATGCGCCATTCAGTAAAAGGCACTTCATGGTACGAATTTTAGTGATTCAGTTTAGGTACCTAAACTAAACTGCATCGGAATCGCATCGCTTATTAAAAGTTGATGGTAGGCCCTCTGATGATTATACGCATACACGATTTTCAGAGGCGCAAAGGTATCTTCGTTGTGTTAGATTAATCGTTTATCGGGACCATTTATTGCGTGCGAAACATTCGCACAGCTTACTTGTAATATGCATTTCATCTTGTTCTTTAATTGTAATGTATGCATTGCAATGATAAAGTGAATAATGTTTCACAGTAATTTCGACGCCTTAAATCACAGATTTTATCTTTCTTATAATTTTATAACAAAGTCCATGGTCAGAGAAGACTTGTATACCTAAGTAATAAAAATGATATCCATCGACATCCGGTAACGTTACCAACAAGTTTGTAATATCTATCCTCATCACATTAAAAAACAACATAAATATAATAAATATAGTACTTAGAAATGAAGTCTTAGTCAAAATAATATGATTTTATGACATTTTTTGAGCCTATTTATTCTACTTATTTTGAGCCTATTTATTTTGAGTTTATAACATGTAATATAAAGTTAAACAATTTGTTATTTTAAAGGGATAACCAAATCAAATCAAAATATTTTATTGCAAGTCACATTTTTGCAAAAAGGTTGTACATTAGATGGGTAGACAATATGTGAAGCTCTGCAAGGGCACATCAATGTTTTATATAAAAAATTAAGTTTTATAGGAAAACAAATATTAAAAATACAGAAAATACAACTTTTATAATTAGTATAACTATTTATTTCTATGTTATAACTAATTCTCACACTAAGTACCTATAATTAAAAAAATCGGGTACAAAATCGATTCTATGATAGAAGCATTTTGAAACTAAGAAATATTTAAGATCTCTTTTAAATAGAGAAGGCTTCTCTTTATTTTTAATTTCGTTTGGTATGTGATTATATATTTTTGAGTGTCCCTCACTCATCTCTTTTGTAACCAAAAATATGAACGATGCGGTACTCGAACCCGCGACCTCTCGGATTCCGTTCTTTGTTTTATTTAAATATGTTACACTCACGTTAATCAAAGTAAATACTATTTTTAATTTAATGTAATATTTAAAATCGGTTCGAATCATCGACGATCGGCTTGGATTCTCTGCATCTTCTACCACCTATATTCATCATTCATCATTTCAATATTCTTTATTGATAAATGATATTACATCGGAAATGTACAGCGATTTACGTTTGAACATTAAACATAAGAAGGCTAAACAACTTTGAGGCTAGGAAAGAGAAGGAACGCCTATTAAAGTTTTTACAAACATAATAACATAATAACTCGTTAAGACAATGTATAGCTGATACAATTACTAAAATTAATTGCGACAATAACATCCCATGCGTATTATTTGAAAATAATTACGCTTGTTACAATATATATTCACAAATCTAAAAGTTATAATTTAATTATGTCCATCACAATGTACAACCAAATACAACCGCAGCGAGCCACCTCGCCTCCCCGGATCTCACGGCGCTAGGAACCGAGCGGGGTCGCGGCGCTGTGCCCCTGGCTCCAATCGTTTGTTATGCTCGTGCTCACGTTAGGCTTGAGTTGGGGGAAACAAAAGGTAGTGCTGTGGTATGTTACGCGTGTATCGATGATTGTTAATTTTATAAGCTATATTCGAAATCAATGGATTTTTGTTAGTTAAATTTTTTAAGTAAAATGTACGTGAAAGTTTTAAAGTGTAGTCATGTAGAAGTGGGAAATTAATTCTGTGGTGCAGTTTAGTCAGGTTTGTTCTAAAAGGGGTATTAAAAGCAATTTTTATTGCTTTATTTTGCAATATTTGTAGCAACTTATGATTAGATTTACAAGTAGAACTCCAAACGGGACATGCATACGTAATGCAGGGACGAACGAGAGTACTGTATATTCTCAGTTTAGTATACGGGCTTAAATTACTTTTGCGATTTAAAACGGGACTAAGGGCACCCAGGGCTTGGGCGCCTTTTACATGCACGTGCTTAACATGCTTTGACCAGTGGAGTTTATTATCCATTAATACTCCAAGATACCGAACAGAGCTTCGCCAGGGGATTTCATGATCAGCGATAATAAGACGTCGTTTCGGGGCTTTGCGATGACGTGTAAACAAGATAGCCTCCGTCTTAGACTCGTTTAATTTCAGCTTCCATTTAGAGAAGTATGTACAAAGCAATTCGATTGCAAGTTGTAATCTGCTAATTATAAGATCGACATCGTCAGATGAGGTATATGAGGCTGTGTCGTCCGCAAAACATGCAAGGCTAGTATGCGGTTGGATAGGGATGTCATTAAGAAAGATGAGGAACAAGTATGGGCCTAGAATAGATCCCTGAGGAACACCAGCAGGGGAAAGAAAACATGATGACTTGGAATTGTTGTAGTGAACTATGAATTGGCGGTCGGAAAGATAGGACTTAATAAGTTTTACAAGATCTAGTGGAACATCTAGATTGACTAGTTTGTGAAGTAAGCCTTCATGCCACACACTATCAAAAGCTTTTTCAATGTCTAATAAGAACATACCTGTTGACTTATGAAGACTTAGGTTTTGAGAAATATGCTCTGATACTCTAGCTAATTGTTGCACTGTAGAATGTTTGGATCGAAAGCCGAATTGTTCATTAATAAGTATATGATCAGAAACACATAATAAACGGGTGTAAATAATTTTTTCAAATAACTTACCTAAGGACGGGAGTAAACTAATTGGACGATAATGAGTAGGATTTGATTCGTCTTTACCCGGTTTTTTTAAAGGAATAACTTTGGCCCTTTTCCAAACTTTAGGAAAATACCCAAGAAATAGGCAGCCATTAAAGATTTTTGTTAGGAAGACTACAGCCTTTTGCGATAAGTTTTTGAGCATTATATTGTGAATATCATCGTGTCCTGGAGCTTTGTGGGTCTTGAGCGCACGAAGTGCTTTACGAATCTCTATAGGACGCACTATTCGGGTTGGCTTCACAATTGTGAACTCATCAATCCTTGTTAAAGAGTCACTTATTACAGTCTCGACTTCAGGACTTTGCCAATCCTTAGTTAGATTCATATTACTTTGGAATGCGGTAGCAAGAGTATCACACTGTTCGGAAGGGCTATTGGTAAAAGTGCCGTCAGGACGCATTAGTGCTGGAATAACAGTGGACTTAGGCTTTAGGGATTTTGTAATGCGCCATAGGTCGGCTGAGGGATTATCAACCTTAGCAAGCTCATGATTCCAAGTATTGTCAAGGTGGATTCTAACATAATATTTGATGAGGTGGCAAAGTCTATTTATTACACTTCGTATATATTTTTTATCATTACCGCTAGGGAGCTTATAATCCATACGTCGCAGGTAGTTTTTGTATTTAATCATATTGAAAATATAGCGGGGTAGCTTTGGAGGTTGTAAACTAGTCATGGCCGTTGGGACAGTATACTCTTTGGCAGCAAGAAGCGTAGTGTGCAAGACATCAACAGCCAAGTCGATCTCACTTGTAGTGTTAAATGTAGTTGAATCGAGACATATAATTTCGTCCATTTTTGACCTGTAATGGCTCCAGTTGGCATCTTTGAAGCGATAGGATACTGTTGTAGGAAGACGAGACACGGTGCCATCAATACTAAAAATTAAGGGGTAATGATTAGATGAGAGAGCTATTTCAGCTTGGATATCACTTATGCTAACAATATTCTTGGAAAGGACCAAATCAGGCTTTGACGGTTTATATCGCGAAGAATAATTAACTTGAGTTGCTCTACTGGAGTAGTGGATTGAGTAGTCATTTCCAAACATGTGTTGAAACAAAACCCTACCACGACTGTTGGTATAGCTACTTCGCCAAAAGTTATGATTAGCGTTAAAGTCGCCAGCAATCAGTACACGACTGCCCACATCGAACAGTAGATCAAGGTCTGACTTCAGAAGTGGTAAATTAGGAGATTGATAGGCCGATACAATCACGTACTCAATACCGGAAATCTTTATACTTATACCGATTGCTTCTATATTTTTGGTACCAGGAAAACGAATTAAAGAGTGTATAAGATTACTTCTAATTAAAATGGCTACGCCTTGACCACGATCACTTAAAAGCTTGTCTTGTCTATAGCAAATGAAGCCAGGTGTAGCTAATGATATATTGCCAGAGAGGCGTGTTTCATTCACACAGATAACGTCAGTTGATACACATCTCACAGCAAAATCCAAAAGTTCATTAATCTTACCACGAATACCGTCTGCATTCCAGGATAACAAACAAAGCTTATCATGGTTAAACATATTGACCTAAATGGGTTAACACTAGCATGACTTTCTCCAAAGAGGATCTGCATGAAATAAATTGCGCTTTTAAGCTCTTAATGACGGATAAGATTTCTAGCATTTCTTTTGTAGTACTGTCATCCATTACATTATCTGAAGGCATAAGTTTTTGCGTTTTAAGGCCCATTAAGGGAACCATTCTATGGTGTTCGTTATTCTTACTAGGACTCGCTGCAGCTACAGAGGCCCAAGTTTTCAAGCCTGGAGTTAGTTTTGGTGCAAGAGATGCAGGAAGAACTTTTTTCGGAATAGTAATTGATGGGATTCGCCCTTTATTCCTAGATTGGTGGATCCGCTCTAAGTATGCCTGTCTTACACTGCATTTCCGGAAATTGGCAGGATGATCTTCACCACAATTACAGCAATGGGCAGGTTCCAAACGATCCTTCTTGGGGCATTCATGTGTAGAATGAGATTCTTTGCACTTAACGCAGCGAGCAGGCATGTTACAGTTACTTGACGAATGGCCGAAATCTTGACATCTGTAGCACTGCGTGCCGGCTGATCTATTGGGCTTATATTTGTGTATTGTGATGACACAGTTAAATAAATATTTAATTCTTTTGAAAAACGTAATGTTTGTACCTTTAGAGAGTTGCACAAGAAAAGGAGGACACGGTGTACTATCTCCACCACGAGTTTTCAGCTTTTTAACAACAGCGTCGTCCACCTATATTGACATTCTTTACAACAAAAACAAAATTTAAAAAGCAAGTGAACGACATTTAACTCCCATAAACTCTTTTGTCTTTGTACTTATTGAATTTTGTAAATGATTTAGTTTTAAGACATCCAGTTCTGTATTTCTTTCTTCTTATTGTATATACATATTACTTTAATAATTGTTTAACTTTTTTTTTTCATCGTGTGTTAATATCTCCTGATCCGTGGTGTTCGGATGGCCATGGGCGGTTACCTCGCCACTTCCTATAACACGAGCCTCTTGCCCTCTCTTACATAAAAACAATGGCACAAAAGGCATTTATTTTCTCAAAATTAATTCCTTTTGAATTATTTTTGAAGTCATTTCTAATATACTAGATACTACTACCGCTTCGGAAACAAATGGCGCTCTGAGAGAGAAGAAGCGGCGCATGAAACTCTCCCAGCATTTTTTTGCGCCCTTCTTAATCAAATATAGAATATTGTATTTTCATTGTTATTGCTATAAAATAATCATAATCTAGTCCCAGGCTCTCGGATCACTTAGATATTCAGCTGTGGAGTAGTAGGATTTACGACAGAGCCATGTTTTAATAAAACATTTAAATTTATTTATAGATAACGCCTGAACAGTGGCTGGGACTTTATTATAAAAGTCTATACATTAATCTTAAACTTAATTTGTTGGTGTATTAAAATCAAATTTTAAGTTGGATTTACACTATTACCAGGTTGACAGAAATACAGCGACAGATGTCCCCTTTGGTCAACAATGAGACTATAATCGACGTGGCGGCTTCCATTCCTGATGCACTGAAGCTCATCTCAACCCTATCTGCCGTTGCTGATGAACCAGCATTCCTCGACTTAGCTAGTGAGTACAGATATAAAGTCATAGCTGAAAATGTATTTGTTCATGTAGGTCAACATGTAGTGCCATGAATTTCAATGCTACTCTAATATAAGTATTTTTCTTTAGTTTTACGTTATCTAGACTATGTACACTTTAAGCGGAGAGGAGAGGAGACGACAGGAGATTCGTAACTAAACAAGCGGAGAGAAGATATGAGCTGTGTATAGAGGAAATGAGAGCTGTGAGAGCTCGATTTCAGTCAAGTGATGTCTAAAAAAGGCACGCCTGCACGCATTTCTGCTCTACCGCGCTGCTTGATCGCTCGACACGGCACAAAATTCTATAGTAACATGAGATATCTCCTCTTCTCTCCACTTGATCCATTTCCACCGAGAGAGAGGAGATGTGGAAATAACGAAATCTGATTGATTATCCTAAAGTACCTAAATCATGAGCGCGATAGGGAAGTTCATTAGGGGAAGTATATAGGAAGACCGGTTAATATATTGACTAATAATAGTGTCAATTTTATGTTACTAGTAGATATATTTTATAACAATTTTAAAAAGTTTATTAGTAAAATACCACTCTTATGATGTGGAATTACAAATACAAAGTTGGCAATAAATACCTTTTTTTAAATTTTGTCCTATAAATATTTTTAATATTAAGACTTTGAATAAAATAATGTATTTTACAGAAAACGGTATCCATGTGAAAGATATGCTGAGGAGTCGTAACAAAGTACAACGTTACCTGAAAGATCAGTTGGCCCTACCTGATGATGTTGTCAATGATATCATTGATGCTAGAATTGGATTCGAAGGTGTAAGTAACTACTAAATAATGTGTTCATTATTCAACCAAGTCGCAAGTCCACCAAGTCAATTTAGAGATGAATGAAACCGTATAATACTTTTAATAAGCAATTTTTAATAATTAAATTAGATTAACAATACTATATATAACAATAATGCATAAAATATTGAATATCAATTTTTTATTTTAAGAATTACTTTTTGAACATGGCTGACTTACTAATCTAATGTTGTTAACAATCATTACTTTTTCTTTTTATCGAAATTACCAATTTATAATAAAACCCTTACAAATATAAAATGAGATAGTAAAATACATATAATTGGTAAGAAGGATATTTTCATTGTTTTCTTACAGATAATGAAAGGTGATTTTGATAGGTGCAGTGCCACTTCTATGAGGAAGACGATTATTATCGAAGATGACCAGAAAATGGAGATTCTTGTGGGCAAACTATGCAAGCTTACAAAAAGTGAAATACAAAAGATTATGGGAGACTTAGTGACAGAAATCGATTTAGGAAAATATATCACTATGGTAAATTATATATAGTTTGATGAGTTAAGAATCAACGCTCATTGTCAGTTTGAGATTTTTGTTTGCAAGGAAATGTTCAGCGGTATGTGACGATCAGTTTCATAGATTAAAGTAACTGCAATATCTATTTCAATTAACATCATTGGGAGTTAATTTCCAAGAAATAAACTTATAATTAAAATAGCCATTTCTATTATAGACAATTAAAGTTTTAGGAAAGAAATTTCTGTACAAAGATTATTATTTAGAACAATGTTATAATATATACTCCAGTTGTACTGAAATCGTAAACGCCGTCGTATGCCATCTGTATTTTTGTGGATCAAAGTATTCAATGAAAGAGAATACGTTATATCTCTCCAGGGTCGGTCTCTCATGTCTGAGGATCGTGGTCAGCATTACGGTTTCATCTGGAGCAGATGATCTGCCTACATCAGATTCTGTCTGTGTTGTCTTACAACCGTGGAGAATTTGGATGACGAGTCTGGTCAGGCCTTCTTGGTTTTTCTGTTGTCCTTGGCAGTCTTCTTCCTCGTCTTCTCTCTCCAGTCATCTTGTTGGAGAGCGACCACGCGATCGTTTGCCTTCGGATTTCCAACCACAGTTATTTTTACCAAACTTTTGTCACTTCTGCTCATTGTGTGGCCAAAATATGAAAGAATACGTGGTCAGCATTTATATATATATGCATTCAGAGCTGTTTCAGTATAGATGTATTGGTGCGTTTTATCATCCAAGGGATTTTTATCATTCGTCTCCAACACCACATCTCGAATGCATCAATCGTTTGCCTTTCTTGGCCGCTTTATCTTGAAGACGTACTATAAAGCTCCGTAAATACTAATTAGACACTTTCTACGGTGTGACATTAAGTTTTCCTCACTACTGTTTGAATAAGACCACAAAGCCCTTGCTTATTCTTTTTCTTCCGAGTTGTCGGTTGTCTTTATCTCCATCTCCATCTCCTTCCTCTTTTTCTTCTAATACGAACCAATTTCTGGTTTTATTGCTCCATTAATTCTTACTATTTCCTTAAATTTGCTCTTTTGCCTCATTTCATTCTTCGTAATTTTGTCCTCTAGTCTAATTATTTGTCGTAAATTTTATGTTTCATATTTTTGTCGTTTTGTGACTATTTATTTCTTCGACTGGTTAATTTTATGCGCCCAAGTTTGGCAACCATAGTTTGTGTTGGTCTGTAGTATAATATGCTAACCTCTCTGCGAAATACGATGTGATTGTTACGATATGATTTATTTTGAAGCTAAAATTACATATTTTAGGCAGGTAACATGTATACGAGATTGAGTGGTGACAACAGATTGGCGCAACTAGGGAAAATGACGACAGCTGCGTTGCGAATGATGTCCAGACAAAGCTTCCTGCCACCTGAGTTGAACGATATCATAAGTGGAGACGGCACAGAATTCACCTATGTAGACTTTTCTATGTATGTTTTCCTGTTTTACTTAATTCTAGCTGATCTGATAGAATTCGTTCTGTCAAAATAGAAAAAAAAAATAGCGTAAATATTTTTCTCTCTAATAAGAAAGAAAAATATTTTTAAGGTCATATAACATTGTTAAGGTTAATTAAGTAATAACTTATTTAAAAAATCTTTCTCATTTATCACTCTGTCTATGAAAATCTGCCAATTATTAATAAATCGTATATTTCTTTCAGATTTGATAAACTCTTAAGTCTATTCAAGCCTGTTTATGGCGATACACAGTCGTTCCGATCATTCGAAGAGTTTACAAATTCTGCAATACAGGCTGTGAAATACTTACAGAAGATTTTAAGGTCTCAAAATGAAAATATTGAAGAAAAATCTGATAAGCTACCTGAGATAGAACGAGTGTCCAATGCACTCGATAAAGGACTTGCTGAACCAAAACTCACGAAATACAATGAAGACTCTATAAATATGTTTAATGTGTAAGTTTGTAAAATAATACGACCATTAGTAATTTTTGAGAATGATAGTTAGTTTTAATATCCACATTTACATAATTTTTTCAATATTATAATGTTTTTTACATTTTGAATATACATGAAATATTAATTGAAGCAACTTTAATTTTATCTAAAATTTCTTTATGACAAAAGCGGCGAGATGAGCAAGATTGTATTGAATCACCTTGGTTGGAAGCGATATACGTCCTGCCCATTACAATGCAGTGCTAAACATGATTTTTGATTTAATGCAAAATACAAAATGGCATCGCAATTGAGCTTTTTATATTTAATTTCAAATAAAACATTGAATAATATATCTTTTGTTACTTTCAGGATGTCAGGCTTAACAAATTTTGCATTAAAATTCGTGACAAAACAACAAAAACATGATATCTTATTATATTCAACACTTCTATCGAAACTTATTGAAATAGCTGACCAATTGATCAATATTAACATGAAAATAGAACAGGTTGTTTATGACGTCTCCTTGAGGAACCCCGAGGCTGTTAAAATATTACTGAAATTACCTTTATCTATTGTTGCAAATGGACTAGAAGGCTTGGCTGATCCTGAAAGAGCGCAAGTTAGTAAAGCATTTTTCTATTTACTAGATTTTCTTCTGTGTAGACTTATTTTTTATTATTTTGCTTATATATTAATTGTTTTATGACAAACGATTATTACACAAATTATGAAAGATATGGTACTCGAACCCGCAATCTCTCGAGTTTCGTGACAGCGCTCTTTCAACTGAGCCAATCGTTCGAGTGACGTATAGTTGATAAATCTTGTATATCTTCTTCAACTCTCACTCAGGTTGTGGCTTCATCTACAGGATCTACTTTACAGTCGATAACCTGTTCAATCCCAATATTTGCATATTAGGAATTTAACTTGAGATGTCAGCCTTTGAAATCTGAAAAAAAAAATGTTATTTGTTTCGAAAGTGATAACCCTCACTTCTGGCATTAGATACACAAATTCAAAAAAGCAAATTTTCACCAATAAGAAATTTGTATCAGCTATCAACGAACAAACAAGAAAACATACAATAATTATTATATTTAATAACATTAAATGTCGATATTCAAGCACTTGTAAGACTTACATTTTGAGACTGAAAATGTGAATACTTCTTCGTCCTAACATTTGTCAACTGTGAGTCATTGTTGAAAAACAATAAAACAACATTGAAACGACTATACGACTTAATTTACAAACTATTATTAAAAACAAACCAATAAAAATAAATTTTGTTTTTCAGATTATCACATCAAATTTGGAGCATCCAGAACAACCTTTTTGCGATTTGGACAAAGTCACTAAATTCTTTATGGTGACGCCGAAAGAAGCGACAGAAATTAAAACACAACTGTGTTCTGACGCCTGGAAGCAGTATGTTCACGATATGATTGTATCCTTCGGGACTTACGATGTAAAGAAAAATGTATGTCGTTCAGAATCAATTAGTTTGAAAATACTAATGTCTCATGAAAATGAGACATTTGATTTAAGGACTAAAAATGGTCTTTTTCGAAGTCCAAATAACCCATAGTAGAATATCATAGGATATATATTTGTAGTAACATTCGAAGGCTTGGTTTTATATAGAAGCATAATTATGAAGACACGTTCACTTGTCCTAAAAGTCCATATATATTAAACCAAAATTTATTAACTTATTTCAAAATTTATTAACAATTAACTAAAAAATTATTGCAAATACTAATAAAGATTTGAAAAATCTTGTATAACTTTTGTAATTTTTGCAAGCGGAACTACATTTTTTTTTGAAAACCATCTAGATGCCATTCCGAATCGAATGACACCTCAATCATAATTTCCGGAGACTGCTGAAAAAAGTTGACCCAAAAGGCACTTGTTGACTAGACTATTGGAATATTTTTGTAACTTTCTGTATAAAATGTAGTCGATGGTCAAATTTGGTTTCTTTCTATTTTACGTTGATAACAAAATTTACAGTTAAATAAATTAATTAAAAAGTTAATTTAGTTATTAATAAGTTAATTTACTAAAATGGTGAAATCCTTTCACCCAAACAAATGTGCAGAGTAAATGATTTTTGTACATAAGTCACTTTTGGGGGACATATGAAGAAAATAAAATAAAAGTTTAACAAACCTTACTATATATTTACTACGTGTCATATTATATCAATAAAATAAATAGTTAAGAGTTTATTGAGTGAGCCTAACATGTGAAATAAATATAAAAATATTTAATTTCTTGTATATTACAGGAAAATGTAAACCTATTGTATCAATTTTCCTTGGTGACTCTTTACACTAAAAGTATTTTTTCTTCTCAGATAAACTCGATGGCATCATTATTCATAATGGACACGTTGGGTCGAGACATAATGGATCAGCTCTACACAATCGACCAGGATATGAACATTCTCAAAAATTTCACGCAACTGTTAGCTACACTAGATAAAATTGAGAAACCTAATCTAAATTGGAGTAGAATATTTGATGAAAATAGGGATGCCGAGTTTCTTGAAGTGGTGAATAATAAAAAAAGTCTTGGGAAACAAATTCTGTAAGTAACTGCGCAATCTTTGGCTAACCTACGCACCGCGTCCCAATGTGTTTTATGTTTTCGAATTCATATTATAATTACGTCAGTTGGTGCTTGGGCTGCTGCTTCGACTGCCGAAGACAGCAAGCGTCGAAAATATGTTGGTCTCAGTGAGTCATACATCTTTGTGCCGTTTGGTGTCGAGACACTTGGTCCGTGGGGCCCAGAGGCGCGGAGAATGTAAAATACTATCTTCGCGCCTCAATAAGGCTACTGGAAACCCAAGCGCTGGCAGCTATTTCGGTCAACGGATCAGCCTTGCTATCCAACGCGGTAATGCTACCAGTATTCTTGGTACGCTTCCACGTAATGACAGTTTTAATTTTATGGAGTCGTAGTATTGTAAATATAGTTATAAGATTTGTTTTGTTTGAATAAAACGTTATTATAATTTTCTAATATAAATTATAGTTATAGCCGTTTGTCTTCCTCTTTAAAAATATAGTAGAGATAGTTTGCCAGAGATATATTAAATGAATATTAGAATAACTAATATCGTGTTTGTTGAAGTTTTTGTGCTTACAATATAATTCGTGAGTGGCGTGAAAGTAAACAAGCTCATTTTCCAGAACATGAAACCCTAATCATAAATACATAGGCTGGAAAGGATTGAATTTCTTGTAAAGTTTTGAGTCGTGGTGAAACGGCTGCTAATCCCAAGCTAGCAATGTACTGCTTCACTGTTTATTAAAAAATATCCCAGTGTTTTCAATCATTATGCATTATTATCCGTACGCTTTAATTAATAATTTCAACTAATTTTCCAGATTAACGGTCCACGGATCTCTTGCAAAAGAAGTAGTAAAACAAAATGTCCTGCTTCAGTTGAAGATAAGTCCGATCCTCAAAAGTATGACGCTGATCATAGAAGGCATAAACAAGCAGCTAACCACGTCGTCGCAAGACGTTGTGGAGAGAGCGAAGACTGTTTATCCTGATCTAATTCAAACAATAGCGTTAACTGCTTTGGACGAAAGAAAGGTATGAATATAACATATATTATAGCAGACCTAACGAGGAAGCTCATTGTTGCTCAGCGGGCAATGGAGAGGGCTATGCTCGGAGTTTCCTAACGAGATCGAGTCAGAAATGAGGAGATCGGTAGAAGAACCAAAATCACTGACATAGCCGAAATAATTGCGAAACTGAAATGGCATTCGGCTGGGCACATAGGTCGACGGACAGATGGCCATTGTGACAGTAAAGTCCTCGAATAGCGACCGCGTACCGGAAGGCGTAGTGTTGGTATGCCCCCTAAAAGATGGACCAACGATCTGGTCAGGATTGCCGGAGTAGGTTGGATGAAGGCAGCGCAGAACCGATCGTCATGGCGATCATTGGGAGAGGCCTTTGTCCAGCAGTAGACGTCTTCCGGCTGAAATGATGATAATATAGCAATGTATAACATTTATCGATACTTTTGCTAAACTAACAACTGAGATATAAGCAAAGAGTTAAAAGGCATTTATTTTCTCAAACTTGATCCCTTTAGAATTATTTTTGATGTCATTTCTAATATACTAGATACTACTACGCTTCGGAAACAAATGGTGCTCTGGGAGAGACAAAGCGGCGCAAGAAACTGTCCCAGCATTCCTTTTTTTGCGCTCTTTTTAATAAAATATAAAATATTGTACTGTCATTGCTATTGCTTTAAAATATTCATCATCTAGTCCCAGGCTGTCCGATCACTTAGATATTCAGCTGTGGAGTATTTATTGTTGGATTTACGACAGAGCCATTTTTTAATAAAACATTCAAATTTATTTATAGATAATGCCTGAACAGTAGCTGGGACTTTATTATAAGAGTGTATAAATTTACCCTTAAAGCTATTATGTATTTTATGAAGCCTACTAGAATAAGACAAGCAAACCCTTATTTCTAGTGTTATAATAATGAAATCACTATTAAGAGCAAAAAGCTGACGATTTTTGTGAACTACAGTGTAATTTTGAAACAAAAACCTTATAATCCGGTATATTATAATAAGCGATATATTACAATAATATCGTTACGTTTTAGGTTACAGTGGTTTGAAGAAAAGATAAATTATAATTTAGATTAGTGGGAGGCACCTATAAACAGGTTGCCGGCTAGATCATCCCCATAATCACCACAACGGCGCCTATTTCTGCCGTGAAGGAGTAATGTGTAAGCATTACTGTGTTTCGGTCTGAAGGGCGCCGTAGATAGTGAAACTACTGGGCAACTGAGACTTAACATCTTATGTCTCAAGGTGACGAGCGCAATTATAGTACCGCTCAGAATTTTTGGGTTTTTCAATAATCCTAAGCGGCACTGCATTGTAATGGGCAGGGCGTATAAATTACCATCAGCTGAACGTCCTGCTCGTCTCGTCCCTTATTTTCTTTAAAAAATATATAATATTAAGTTGCTTAACTAGATTGTTTAATTTTCAGACGTACAAGTGCTTGTCGACATCACCACAGGATATATTTTGCAGGGGCCACAGGAATGCCTCGATGTATTTGACTTTTCCTCGGAAGATCGATGAAGATTCTTTTCTCTGGACATTGTGTAATGTTTCAAATGCGATTGAAGATGGATTGAAAGCGGATTCGTTATTTGCCAAAGCCGTAATGATAATAATATTATTTATTTTACACTTCCACATATTCTACTGCATAGACTTCTTTAGTTATGACATTTTTTGGGTGGTTCTAGAAATGCTAAATGATTTTGTTATTTTTATTTGACTTAAGCTTCCTTTAATGTGCTTCGAGAATTCTATGAAAAATGATCCAGATCATTTTATTGAGAGCTGAAGCTACCATTGCCAGAGGTAACAGTTAAACGAATATTGGGGGAAGGATGCAGGTTGAATGCTAAATGGCGCTCATATAAAGATGTTCCTAGCGTTCTCTCTTTTCATTATTTTTTATATATCTTAAGGTAGGTCTGCTGCGCCAATTTCTTAACAAAACACTTTTAGAATCAACATGTTTGCAAAACAGTCCGTCCGCTGCACCTGTTTTTGTTTCATTTCAAAAAATGAGTTCCGATGAAGTGTATCCAGGTTTTTATATTTATTTTTATGATCTACCAATGTAACATCCCAAAGAACCGTTCTTTCTGTTATCAGTTGTATAAAAAAAAAGTATTTTCTTTATTCCACTACGGTCACAAACAAACCAAATGGAATTATCGCTGGCTACGAATGATAGGTACGTCTTCATTCAGTGAACGCATAGTCACGAATAGTCAGGAAAGCTTCCTAGGACCATAAAACATCGAGATCTGATGAAAACTCGACTTTCAAAAAACGGAGGAAAACCAATATCGTCCCGATTTTAAAAATTTTGAACCGGGAATTTAAATAGTAATAGACAATCTTATTTTTTCCAGATAAATGCTGTTCGAAATTCAAGTAATACAATGGGTGAGGGGGTAAATTGGACTAAATTAATATCTGGCTTGAAGGATCTGTACATGAAGGTATCCAGTGATTACCCGTACGTGTTTGAATTTCGGTCTTACGGTATGGACGCACAAACACAAACTCAGGTGCAGGAAATGTTCGAAGAAGCGAAATCGTACTGGTTCCGTCATAGCTTGAAAAGGATTTTGTATCTGGGGTAAGTGATAGTAATTTTTACCTTCCATATCATCATCAGCTGGAAGACGTCCACTGCTGGACAAAAGCCCTCCTCCAAAGATCTTTTTTATGAAAATAATGGACTAGACTACCAGGACGTTAAGCTGATGGTAATTGATACGCCCTGCCCATTGCAATGCAGTGCCGCTCAGGATTCTTGAAAAACCCAAACATTTTGAGCGGCACTACAAATGCGCTGGTCACCTTGGGACATAAGATGTTAAGTCTCATTTACCCAGTAATTTCACTAGCTACGGCATCTTTCTGACCGAAACACATTAATGCTTATACATTACCGCTTCACGGTAGAATAGGCACCGTTGTGGTACCCATAATCTAGCCGGCATCTTGTTCAAAGGTGCCTCCCACTGGTATAGATCTCCACGACGATCGGTCCTGCGCTGCCCTCATCCAACGTATTCCGGCGATCTTGGCCAGATCGTCAGTCTATCTTCACAATCCATTCGAGGACTTTTCTGCCCCACTGGCTATCTGTCCGTCAAACTATGTGCCCTGGCCACTACCACTATAGTTTCGCAATCATTTCCTTCCATATTAATATCACATTTAGTATTAACTTAGAAGCTCAGTTGGTTGTTGATCACCAGTGCAAAAGTAACATTATTAAGGAACTATCAATAATATGCATTATCTGTAATTGGTACTATCATAAGATTATAAGCCTGTGTTTTAAGCAGACATTATACATTAAACATTATTCCAAAAAGAACAATTTTAAATACCTTGTAATTATGTAAACGAGCCCAAAAAATGTTCTAAAATTTTTCTCTGCTCGTCTGTGCTTTTGTGTATGCAAATCACTGCAGCGGAATCACTGTCACAAATCATCTTATGATAATTTAAGATTTGTTGGTAGGAATCAGATTGATTAGGCCTTCTTTAATTCGTCACAGATATAACTTATAAGCCAGCGCTATAACCCATAAAGAAGCGCCACGTAACTAAGTGCAGCAACATTCTAAAAAATATTCTATGAGATACTGTCAATGAATATTAGTTATGACAAAAATTTATCGATGTGGCAGCGACGTGGGATAGGTCGTTCCTTTCCCTAAAGTATGGTCGAGGGAGACGATGGCCCATGCGTCATGCTTGTGAACGGACGCTACTTGTGGTGGCTGGATGATCCTCTCACCGGGAAGTCTGCTTCATGTTTTTTTTTATTTCTTTTTAACTTTAAGTTATTATGTACTTTTTATATAATTATAATAGCTAATAAAATTCTCGCATAATGCCTTTATTTTTTTTACGGTATGTGTAGATTGATGCATCTACTGTATTTTACTGTTTCGTATTGACAAGATCTATATTATTTTAGTTTGAAGGTGAGTCTGCGAGTTCTGGACATAATGGACTACGAGGTCTTTGACATGAAATCGGATATATGGCTGAAAATAAAGTATGCCCTGGCCATCTCAGCTGGACCCATGGATGCAGTTCATGACCTGATTATATTCGTTAATGGTAATCTAGTACTAAACCTTGTAGGTAATTAGAAGCTATTCCTTTTAGAGATTCCTTTCAGAACTTGATGATTGTCAAATAGATATTTATAACAGATTTCATGCTGGGTAACATTTCTTTCAGTTTTATTACATGTTGCGACAAAATTATAAAAATTATTATTAATGATTGCGAAACTGAACTGGCAGTGGGCAGGGCACATAGATGGCCGATGGGGCACAAAAGTCCTCGAAAGGCGACCACGTACCAGAAGACGCACTTTCGGCCCCCCACAAGATGGACCGACGATCTGGTCAAGATCGCCAGAATACGTTGGATGAGGGCAGCGCAGGAACTATCGTATTGAGATCTTTGGGGGAGCCTTTGTCCAGCAGTGGACGTCTTCCGTCTGAAGATGATGATGAGGGAAAATTATATGCAAGCTGATGTTTATATTCCCGTAGCAATCTATTTTGTAGATGAAGACAAGCATGTTCTACTGCGGTCACCGTTGTAGGTACTTTATTTATTACTAGCTGACCCAACAGACTCTGTTCTGTTAATAGAAAAAAATATTCTAGATAGACATAATATGCCATCGCAGACTTTTCTGTAGACCTCTATAAGATACACAATTCTACCATACATTATTTTGTTATAATATCTCAAAAGGTTTAGACAGCGTTTTCGTTGACAGCTCCCAGACGGCATATTTTTTTGCGACACCTCCAACAAATACCGTTCATATATTCAAAACTATATTCAAAAATTTAACATATTATATACTTAAACCTTCCTCGAGAACTACGCTATCCATTGGTGGAAACAGCATGAAAATCAGTGCTGTAGTTTTTGAGTTGAACAGACAGACGCGGCGGAGGACTTTGTGTTTATGTAGTGATTCAAATAAAGCCACGACAAAATACTCTTTACAAATAATATGACGGTGACATGGATATGACAACCTCTCAAATCTTCCGTTAGTGACTATTTATCCTCGAATGAACCAATTTGATGCGATAAAGGCAGGTGCTTAAAAGTAAATCTTATCAAACATGCCTAAATTGACTTTTAATTTCAGATGTCCTTAAGAATAACTTGCAGGAATCAGAGTTACCCACAAAAACAGCCTCAGCTCTTCAAACTGTAATATTATCAATGCCGGAACTTCTTTTAGAAACTTCTAGAATTATCGTGGATGATGCTTTAGAGGTAAAATATCGTAACATTCTTATTAAAGTTTTCTCAAGAAGATAAATTATATTTACATAACGTTGTTAGCATTAAATCAAAACAACGGTTTTAACCAACTTTATCATTAATAATTGTTCATGTCAAGGCGTCAGTTTTTTTTTAGATACTTTGTTTTTTATTCAGCTTTATATTATTACTACCTGACCCGTCATTAATGCTTTTTAACAATAATTTTATATCACAACATAATCAAATGATCATTCATTATCAAATTTAAGAGTAAAATAATAAATCATATTATTCTCGTTTTTATAATAGGTGTATTTGCGCCGATATACAGGATGTCCCAAAGTTATGGGACATGAAGGGAAAGTACCTTAAATATAGAAGATAGGCTATTTTACTGAAAGAAGACTTTATGTTATTTTTAAAAGTTAGTAATTCTGCATTAAAATATTTTCTAAAAATTACTTGCCTCGTCTGGGAATCGAACCAAGTTAAATGTAAAAAAAAAACACCCCTACTCTTATGATGCTAATCGAAACAATGGCCAAAAACTAATAACTCTTCTTAAGTTACATAGTATTTTAAAAGAAAGTAGTCAATTAAGTGGGTATTTTTTTGTAAATTAATTAATTAAATGCTCAAAATGTGATCCCTCTTGTCTTACGCAAATCGCCAATCTTTTAATGACTCCGCTGCCTGTTGATTTTCTTATCATTTTATGGTGAATACTCGATATGATATGGCACAATTCTGTTTGTAACTCGCCCACGTTCTCGTATCGTTTTTTGTATAGCATATCTTTCATGTATCCCCAAAAGAAGAAATCTAATGGTGTCAGGTCTGGGGATCTGGCCGGCCATCTAATCGGTCCATTCGTACCAATCCAAGTAGGAAAACATTAATTTTACGTTGTTCCTTTATTTTAAAATACCTTTGTTACTTAAGAAGAGTTATTAGTTTTTGGCCATTCTTTCGATTGGCATTATAAAAGTAGGGGTGATTTTTTTTACATTTCAGTCGCTTCGAATCCCAGACGAGGCAAGTAATTTTTAGAAAATCTTTGAATGCAGAAGTACTAACTTTTAAAAATAACATAAAGTCTTCTTTCAGTAAAATAGCATATCTACGATATTTAAGGTACTTTCCCTTCATGTCCCATAACTTTGGGACATCCTGTATATTGTACGTATTTTTGTAACACCTACGAGCGTTGCGGTGCAAACATGAATACCTTGCAGATTGCAGATTTTTTTCCTACTTCTTGACACTTGTCATTATATTTTGGACAATTCACACTGTATCTTTATAAATATGTAGCCTGTGTGTTATTCTGATGTGTAAGCTATATTATTGTAAAGTTTCATTAAAATCCATTCAGTAGTTTTTACGTGAAGAAGTAACAAACATACACACACTCTCAAACTTTCACATTTGTAATATCAAATTAGGATTTTATAATATTTTAACTCTATATATTACCAATAAATAAATAACTTGTTAAATTTTGCAACTTCCTATTTGTTTGTATTTTTGTTACCTACTTTCTCATAAAACATAGTAATCACATACTGAAATATATTCACCAGGTCGAGCCATTAGTAACGATTTTGAACTCTGACAAGCCTTGGCCTTGCTACAAAAGTCTGACAGATATACTGCAGTTCGGATCCAAGACCAAGGGAGCGGTAAAGACATTAGAGCTTCTGTTGTGCTTTGATGAACCACTGCAGGCGGAGTGGAAGGCATATGTCCAGAAGAAGAACGTTACTCTGTTTGTATGTTTAACATTAAATCTTACTATCAAGGCTAATTGAAACAGTCCAGTCCTTCCTACATTCTAAGGAATCATTAAGAGAAAAATTTAAAGAAATGCATTATCTTACTTTAAGAAGTTTATCTCGAGTTTAATATTGTACACCCATCCATAATGTAAACTGAATGTGTTATGAATTTTGGATCAGGTCACGTGTCCTGACGCGAGTTTAATATTTTATACCCATGCCAAGAAAACTGCTCCTCGCCGCTGCAGAAGTTTTCACATCAATTATTGTATGATATTGTATAATATAGTATTGTAAGAAATATTTAAAACAAAAATCCGCTGATTTTCTTGTGGCCGTTTTTCTAAGGTCTGAGGCGAGAGGTCTGAGGAGGTATTTTGAATGGGTGATGGTTTTTGACTCTCATTAAGTGATTTTGAATCCTATTTAGGATCAATATATTCGAATTTGTCAGCTTGTAAAGATTGCAAGTAATAGTTGGTTATCGACTGGAGCGGCCACCGTTAAAACAGTTATTGACTAAAAAATATATATTATTGAATATTAAAGAACGAAACGCCCTATATACAGTACCTTTTTAGGGATCCATAAGAGAAAAGTGACCCATGGGAATCTTGTTAAGACTCTGCTTTCGATCTGTCTGTTTGTCACCGGGCTTTATCTCATAAACCGTAATACCTAGACATAAATATTGACAGTGTGAATAATTATATATTACTTATTTAGGATTATAATATATTAGTATTTATTTGGCTTTAGCTGGTGGCGGCCATATTTGTTTAGCATACAACGGGAAAACGTTTGTAAAATTTAGGTTTTAGAAAATAAAATTTTTTTTTGTAAGAAATCATAACATCATATTATATATAAAGAATATATAAGGTGCATTAACTTGTAATAAGAGTGGTAGAATTATAATCGTTGATTAAAGCTCTATCAACTTCAATTTATAAAAACTGGTTAGGTTAGATTTAGAAAAGTTACCCAAACGCACGAGCAGAGCGAAGCGTGCCGCGGCAGCGGCCGGTGAGTGCCAGATCTGAATTTCAGGCGTTTCACTTTCTTTCTCCGGAACGGAAAGGTTAATTTGAAAATTGCATAATGGTAGAATGACATGCACTTTTTGGGACTTCAGATAAAATCGTCTTAATCTATACACTCAAAACATTTCAGAAAACGGCAAAGTGGAACTCCACGTCTTACGAACCTCATGTGATACTCAAGTTCTCGTCAGCATTCGACGGATCTCTGGAATCGATTGACGCATTGAAGGAGATATCTAAGAACATTAACAAAAGTATTGACAGCAAAACTATGAGTGTAAACGAAGCATGGAACAAGTTTGTTGACGCTTTCAATGTGGACAATAAAGAGATTCTTATTAGGTACGTACACATGACATAGACTGTTTTTTATGACAATAAGGAACGCGACGAGTAGGACGTTCAGTTGATGGTAATTGATACGCCCTGCCCATTACGATACGGTACCGCTCAGGATTCTTGAAAAACCCAAAAAATCTGAGCGGCACTACAATTGCGCTCGTCGCTTTGAGACATATGATGTTAAGTCTGATCTCTAGCTACGGCGCCCTTCAGTCCGAAACACAGTAATATTTACATATAACTGCGTCACGGCAAAAAATTGGCGCCATTGTGGTACCCATAATCTAGACGGCATCCTGTCCAACGGAGCCTTCCACTGGTAAATTGCTTATTATTATTCGAATTCATTAAATTATTTCCAGAAAGTTTTTGACGAAGGTTGACAAGGTGATTAACTCAGTCAACATTTCCGTGCCGCATGCCTCACTGCACGCCGTGTGGCAGGAGTATTTGAACTGCTCCGACATGGAAGTAGATGAGGCCTGCAGGTGGTCTGGTCGGGCAGCTGGTGTCTACTCGATGCAATTTATCTCCCTTGCCTTGGGGAACGTATCGCACGACATTTTGACCTACTTTAAAGAAGTTACCGGTAAGAGAATTTATCTTGAACGAATCTTCTATATCTATAATGAAAATGGTCTTTGTTTGAGGCTCTTTAACACATAAATCACTGATCATATCGACATGAAACTACCACCATTCGATGCGAAATTTAATCTTATTTTTGGATTCCAACGTTAATTCCCTTTAAAATTAGCACAGCGAAGCGGGCGGGAACGGCTAGTATATAAATAATTAATTTCATCATATTGGATATTTATCTTCCTCAAAGCTCATGACGCCGTCCACACCCGTCTCCACTGACTTCTGAATCCATCTTTATAAAAATAAATATAGACTTTGCAATGTTAAAGTAACGTATCCCGTTATACTATGGTGCTAAAGGCCTATTTTTTAAAGCCACCTAGCCAACGGCCTTGAGAAATCGAGTGGCGCTAAGATACCTCTCTCACACAAGATCGTCATTTTTAAATTCATAATTAGAAGCATTTTTAATTTATTACAAACATAATACAATTTTCTATTCAAGATTAACAAAACTATGTCATGTTAAAATGTATGGGTAAACAGTAATTAATTTTTCATACAATTTTTATCTAGAATCAATGATTATTGGCTCCAACTGTAACAGTTAGGGGGGTTTTGTGATTTTTTTTTGCAATGTCTATTAAAGATAGAAATTTAAAAAGAAATGTATTTCCTTCTCATACTCTGTAGACATATAAATATTTTTGTAAAAATAAAAGCTTTATATAAAACGATAAGAAATGGTTTCAAATATGCGCTAATTTGGCGATTATATTGGGATAGCGGCCCTATTGGAAAAAATGTTTTGAACTGTACAGAGCTGTTACAACCACGTTCCTATTTACAAAACTTTTGACAAACAATATTTTTTTTATACTCATTTATAATAATTCCCAACCCTGAATTTATTCGAAAAATAACAGCATAGTCACGCGGTACTAATCAGTATGTATTTATTAACATATTTTGGTCGATTTTGCAAGTGAAGTATCATCAATAGAATTGCTCTAGAATTTGCAATACTTTACGGGTATTTTCATTGATTAATAAAACTCAGTGCCAGATAATAATAACAGTATTTGAATTTTATAGATGAGAACACCACAATGCTACAGATAGCTGGGTTTACAAAAGACACAGCTCTTTACATGTTATATGAGAAGATGCCGGACTTTATCGCTGTGTTGGTCAACTCTTATTGGGACTTAGACTTTATGACACAGGTAATGAAAAGTATTTTAGTTTGATTATATTTTGTGAATTTATTTTTGAAAAAAATTTTTTTTTGAAAGTAATCATAAGATCATATTATAACGTGTCCACTATAGTAAAAATATTACAAAGAATTCAATTGCAATATTTTTATTTTGACGCGTTTACCAAAATAGTCACAATTTATCGTACATCTCTGAAAAAGTGGCGATATCACAGCACGAATCTATCATAAATCACGTTTTTTTGTTTACAATACATGTTTATCTAACAACCCGTAATATAAACCGCATAATGATACCTCAAGTATCAAAAACACAAGTGAGTATCACGTTTCAAGTAGCCGGCGTCAGGTTTGGCGCCAAAACAACTAAGCATGTGGCTAATGCGGACGCGCGGGACGTATTGGCATATCAGAGTATTAAATTATTATAATAATGTTGTTAATAGTACTCAATTTAGTTTAAATATATGATTGAAAAACAACAAACGTTTCATTCAGTAAATTATGCAGACACTAGAAACAACATAAGGTATCGTTTGGGCTTACCTTAAGTTTTATGGTACCTATAATTTAATTTCTACCATTATTGATTAAATTTCCTTAATATTTAAAAACTCTTTTCTTCTTCCCTCAACTTCTTTCAGGTTAGGAGAGCATCACAAACAGTTTTTTGGGACTGTGAAGCGGTAGTTATGGCACTGAAGCCAGCTCCTGGCAGTCCAATTACCAGCTCTATAATACGACGTATATATCCTCTGGTCTGTCCTACTTTTTTCTACTGGATCGGGATGCCGAGGGGTGATAATAAATTTATGGACATCATAGCAAAACCAGTAAGTGTTTATGTGCCACTTATGTGTTAATGGTGCTGTTTTTTCATGTTTTTAACCAATTGTGCGGCGCAAAAAAATCATTGGGAGCAAAATATAAAGAAATAAACATCTTGACTGTTGCTTTTTCTTCTATATTCTTGATAATGCTATATATATAATGTTAACACCAGGAACTGACCTAAACTTATAATGCCTAATACTCTGCTACGTCGTGACGACTTTTGTGGGGCGATGTATATGCTTTTACAACAAGATCCCAGAAAATGTTCAAAACAAAAGTATTACGAAATTCAAAAGAATTGTTTAAAACGTTTGTGTGGTAAAGGTTACTATAACATTAATGATTTTCTTAATGATACCACAGATTGGACATTGAGCGACCGCCCACAGGCTATTAAATAATAAATTTTATTGAACAAAATAGAAGCCTGCTGGGTTTATTGCGCCCGTTTTTCTTAAGTCTGAGGCATACCTTTTGGAATGGGTGGGTTTTTGACATTCAAAAACTGATATTATATCCTATTTTGAATTAAAATATTTGAATTTGAAAGAAGGTAGTACGTTATAATATTATGTTCCTAACGCATGGGCATTATTAATAAGAAATTATTAATTTGCCACTGTCATTAATCGTATTTAAGTGTCAGGTTTTTATTTTTACTGTTATATACATATTTTGTACTGTGATTTTTAATTATTTTCTGTTGAAATCCATTACAGCATTATATTTGCACTTAAGTACCAACAAAAAAAAAAAAACAACTTTTATATTATTTTACAGCAATATCTCTACTTTACATTAAATGTCACTGATTTCACAAGCAAATATAATGAAGCCTACACAAATGTCAATGATTTATATAATCTAGTGAGAAATCTAACAAACAATCCCATAAAAGTTGATTTAAGCATAGACAACCTTAAGACAAAACTTGGCACGGCCGTAAACTCTGTACTATCGTTTAAAATAAGCGAAAAGGATCCATCCTACATATTATTTAATAATATCATAAACAAACAAACTATATCTACAGTATATTTAACAAGAACAGTCGTAATTATTAATAAGATGTTAGAGTTATTCAACACCATAAACATTAGTGAAGTAATAAGTAATGTTTCTGAAGAAGATGCCAAGAAAATTGAGAGCGATTTAAATTCTATTAAACGAATGTTTACAAGAAGACCTACAGAAGTCATTGGAATCCATTTTGATGTTATTACCGATGTTTTATGGACGAATAGAAACGATTACAAAATAACAAATGGCTTGGAAGTAATGTGTGATAGTGTTATTAGTAATGATACAAGTAAAGTTATACTGGGCGAAAGTCAAAGAGTGAAATCTATAATTTGCTCGAAGCAGTACAAGATATTATATAACGCAGTGCAGCATGTCTTAGATGATGATTATGAAGCGATAAGAAATAGCTTACTTCATTCTGTGAAGATTCTACAGACAAATAATACTGAGGACGTTGCAAACGTTTTCAGTTACATCAATGAAAGGTAATTTTTTTATCAAATTTCACTTTTAATTATTTTAAAAGTAGGCAATTTTCGCCTTTTATTCTTGCTTTGTAAGCTGGAACGATGCTTTGATTTTTGTATTCTTCGTGATGCAATATAACCAAAACAGAGGTGAATGTTTTCTTTCCTAAACTAAAATGTCACAAACTATTGACAATAATATTTTTCCAGAGCACCCCTTGTTGAGTCACTGAAAACTTCAATATCTTACGCATACGACCTCAGTATACCAATATATCTCAGGTATTTACACAGTACTCTGCAGCACTACGGTATAGTTGTCGAATTTCTTGCTGGCAATGATTGGTGGACTGAACTGCGAAGTCTGTACAGTGGATATTATTCAAAACAGTTTTTGAATAGTGTAGAAAGTGTTTTCGAAATTTCTGAAGATATAATTACCAACGTAGATAAGCTACATGTAAGTAAAACTAAAACTGTTATTTTTTCTATAAGGATATTGATATCAGTCTGTAAAATAGAAAAGGTTAGTTTTAAGCCAGTTTGGAAACTAAATTGGAAATTAAATTATTGAATAATGTAAAATTGACATTTGAATTAGGCAAAATTCGGATAGAGATGAGAGATAAGAGTAATAGATACTGTCCATCGATAGTATTTGTGTTATAGCATTTGTGTTATCAATTTCAAAGCTTAAGCATTCAAAGCCATTATAAAGAGCTGACTTCATAGTTTTACGCATCCCCATTGCATCAAAAAGTGATAATGGGTAAGGAGCTAATTTATATGCGAAGAATTTTTCAAGTTCCTCTTTAAATGTCTTAGTAAAGCTCATACTAGCCGATACTTCCTTATTTTCATTTTGAACATCCGATGACGTATAAAGGCTACAAAGTGCTTATTATGTGGGATATGAATTTCCTAATAATTAAAACCGCAATATCTCACGAATTATGAGTCGTACGAAAAAAAGTAGACACAACGTAAAAACTTTTGTCTGACGTATTTTGACGATAAAACTTACCGTTTTTGAGAAAAACGGAGAAAACGTTAATTTTGTATCTTTGATCTTCAATCAATTTTATGCAGATCATAGAAGATTTTTAACATTTCATTTATAATGGCGTATTTAATTCCACCTTCGCACGACACGCCACAAGTTACGATATCATCCCCACTATCTGGATGTGTGGGGGTGCTCCACAGTGCGGTTTTCAAGGAGCTTTCTCCCTCGTACTACAAAGCTGTGGAATGAGCTTCCTTGTGCGTACACCTTCCTTAAAGGCCGGCAACGCTCTTGTGATTCCTCTGGTGTTGCAAGAGAATGTGGGCGGCGGTGAGCACTTAACACCAGGTGACCCGTACGCTCATTTGTCCTCCTATTCCATAAGAAAAAAAAATGTCTCAACCAATTTTTAGCTTTATGCAAAATTTGAGATATTTTTAGTGGAATATGAACATTTGTGTCAAAGAGACCACCTTAATAAATCCTAATAAATATAGTTATAATAAAAGATAATTCAAATACATCATAATCTACTCTGCACTTTCAAAAAAAAATTCAATTGAGCTTAGTTTACTTACAACTTAGACAAATACATTGGCTAAGATACAAGATCTAAAATACAATGTGCTATTGATGACAGAACAAAAAAATGTTCTACAGTATTCTAGAACGTATCAATATCTACAAAAAAGTCCGCGGTACCATATGTTCAACTACTGTAGTTATGCCACTAAAAATATTTTTCAACATCATCATCATTCCAGCCGGAAGCCGATGGATTCCAGCTGGACAAATGCCTCCCCCAAAGATTTATTCATATTTTTTTGGACGGTTTATATTAAAACTACAAGGTTTGGTTGCTAAAAATGCATTAAATTTAATATAACAATAAGTTAAATGAAATTTTTCAGATTGTACGTCTTATACATGATATAAGTGAAAATAACAGCGAAATACTATGTCAAACCAACGTATCTCTCTCGGACTACCTGCCTGACTCACGTGGACACCTGTCACGTCTGCAACGACAGCTTTGCAGCCATAACACCACGGAATTGTTTAGAGAAATACCACCATTGCAGTTCGCTTCTCAGGTAACTTGCCTAGTTCCCTAGCTTGTTTCTGATCGATTACAGTATGTAAACTCAAAAGAGTCTGCTTGTCGCAATAAAAGTATATGGCAAAATTATTTAATCATCCAGTTCTTCTTCATTACTGTATTTCGGTCTGAAGGGCGCCGTAGCTTGTGAAATTACTGGGCAAATGAGACTTAAAATCTTATGTCTCAAGGTGACGAATGCAATTTAGTAGTGCTACTCAGAATATATGGGTTTGTTCTGCATTGTAATGGGCAAGGCGTATCAATAACCATCAGCTAAACTTCTTGCTCGTCTCGTCCCTAATTATCATAAAAATATTTATACTCAAATAGAATCACACAATCACGCAAAGGTTCCATACTTAATAATCAATAATTCATAAAATATGTAATAATCATCATTATAAGTTTTATTTCGTTAATTTTAATGTATATTTTTAACTTGATTCCTTGTAATGAATAGGCTAGGTACTCATAAAAATTTGTAAATTTAAGCTTTATAATTTCTATACTTTCGTAAACAAAACACCTATTAATTTAAAAAATGCACTGTCTTAATTCTCAGGAATACGAAACATCTTTAAAACTTAAACCAGCTATAGATTACCCAGATCTGTATTTAGACTTGGCGAATACAGAATCTAAATTGTCTTCAATAACGCATGGACCGCAAACTCCACAACTGCCTCATTGGATCACTGAAGCCAAAACTTCAAAGCTAAAGGCCCTTTTAATTGCCTTACTGTCCAAAGAGACATTGACTAAAATATCATTTGGAATGATGAGTAACATTGTCGATGCCAGCACCTTGTATTTAAATACTACGTGAGTATTAACTATTTTCTATCAGTAACCGTTTTATATTTGTTTATTTGATAGTCTTTGTATGTAAATTTTATGGCAGGATCCATGGTTTATATATCATTCGGATCGGAATTGTCCATACCGCGCTGCACATAACTCAATGCTCAAACATTTTAAGCTTCGGTCACTCGAAAATAGACGAAATATAATAGAAAACATGACTAAAATTTGAATACCAAACTTTATAAACGATGCGAACGATTCAAATTTTATCTGTGTATTAATCCTAGAAGTGAGGATTATCACTTTAAAAACATAACAAATTGTTTAGATTTACAAGAGCGACATCTCAAGTCAATTACCTAATATGCAAATATTGAGGTTGAGCAGGTAATCAGTTATTAAGCCACAACCTGAGAGTTGAACATAGCATACAAGATTTTATGACACTACGTAATACTCGAACGGTTTGCTAAGTTGGCAGAGCACTGGCACTGAACGCCAGAGGTCGAGGACGTCGATGGTTCGAGTCCCGCATCGTTCAAAAAATTTTGTTTTCAAATTTTATTTGTGTATTAATCCTAGAAGTGAGGAATCCTTGAATCACTTTAAAAACATAACAAATTGTTTAGATAACATGACATAATACAAAATTATTACTGGAAAATTAGAAGGTCCACAGTTCGTAGTAAAAATTAATCTGTATGTACCTCACTTCCTTCCAAGATAACTCTTTTTATCTATCACAGAGTAGAACGAACCTTGGTTTAAATTCGCCCCTCAATAAAATTAAACGATCGTATAACAATTTGCGAGCTATCGATAGTGCTATTATTAGAACTATTGATATCTTCCGTTATAAGAAAGGGTCCAAGTTTATAAGTAACAAAATGATGTAATAAACTAGCTTAATAAGTTTTTGATTAAATATTTAATATTTTTGAAGTGAAACTTCTTTAGAATCGTTGTGACTTGAAACTCGATGAAACGAAGAAGCGAGATGATAGAGATACAAACAGGTAAATGTATAGGATTCAACCCGTGAGCGAATGAGATAGGAAGCATTAGGGCCTGGCCACGGGAAAGTCGCCATAGCGAATATTTGCGCGGTATGAACGGCGTAGCGTTTAGTGACTAGAATAAATGTCATAGAGATGAACAGGGACATGTTTACAAAGTTGCACCTACAGTGGCTTATAATCTATTAATTTCCAGATACTGTACTTACTGCCCAGAAATTACAAGTTGGCTAAAGCAACTAAATTTGCAGCTCTATAAGAGACCCGAGTACGATAACCTACTTTGTCACCTGGACTCGATGAGATTGGAAGATATCCATCTCGAGCTGAACAATGACTTCCATTGGGACATGGCGATTGGAGAAGTAAGTGTTAAATGGCTAAAATAATTTATTAACTGTTACCGTAAAATAAGTTACGTTGAATATTTATTGTGTTACCACTCTTCATATACCTTTTCTTTCTTCCAATCTCTCTTCCTTTGTATCTCCTGCGAAATCAATTTCCATATGTATTGCGTATGAGTAGTGCTTGTAAAAAATATTACACACTGCGATCCACAAGCTTGTGTCATGATCCATTTATTATTGCAGATAATATCTACTCGTAACTACACAAAGTATGAACTTAACAAGTCATTGAACGAATTTCTAGATCTTGTAGAACAGAATATTCTAGAAGACATCACAGCTAATACAACGAGGATAACAGACTGTTTAGCTCATAATATCTCTCGTAATGCAATGGGTAATGCTACTTTGTAAGTACCTTTTAAAACAAATCTGTATTATATGAAAGTAAATGATACCCGCTCATATATTAGAATGATTGTAATAGAATCTGAACTAGTTGCGATTGTAATGAGCCTGAGCGATTTTTTTCGTCAAATATAACTCTGTGGTAAAGAAATTAGTTTTTTTGCAGTTAGTCTAAATATCCTAACTGACATATCTGGTGACCAGTGAGCTAATTTGTCCTACTCTTGCATAAGATAAACAATCACTCTGAAATCATTTAGCATATTGTGTATGTGTAAACTCCCCCTTAGTTTCTTCCGCTCTTTTTTATCAAATTTGAGGCATTATTCTTCTTTTCCAAATGGGTGGAAACAAAATTTGCATTGTTATGTTGAACTATGGTGACTAAGCGAGAGGTAAAGAAGACTTTCACAATAATAGTAAAATCTTATATCTTTAAACGAGCAATTCTTGCATATATATATATATATATATATATATATATATATATATAATCTGAATCTCGGAAACGGCTCCAACGATTTTCATAAAATTAAGTATGCAGGGGATTTCGGGGGTGATAAAACGATCTAGCTAGGTTTCAATTTAAAAAAAATGGTTTTATCCATGTTTGAATGAGAAACAGCTACAATAACATTAGAATACAGAGGTAAATTTCGCCACTATATACAAGACTATTATAGCTCAGATGGGACATTGGGTGATCCGGAAAGCAGAAGACCCCAGTTCGAATCCAGATGTCCTATTAGTTTTTTTTTTGTTCAAGTTTTGTACATTCTTAAAAATCCGAGCAAGGCTCGGTCGTCCGGATATTAATCATAATATAAGCAAACTAGATGAAGAATGCGACAGAAAAGCCACAAAAGCATTGAATTTGGTCGCTTATTGAATGTATTCAACTCTTCACAGACTTAGCATTCTAGTCTAAATTTTTAATGAGATATCTGGTTTTAGATTTGCAAAGGTACTTTCCCGAACTATAACATTATTTAGAGCAGAATTACCTCATTTGCAAGAAATAAATGGAATAACAGAAGTAAAATATTTTAAAAATCTAGAAAGCGATGTGGCTCATAATCTTGTACTTGATGTGCCTCTTGTGGACTGTTTGAAAGATTCTAAACAATTTTTGGATGATATTGCTAATGTGATGCATGGTGAAATATTAGATGATATTAAGGATTCCAATATCGACATACGTTTGGTAAGTACTTTTATACTTTATTCGTTAGTATTTTAGAGAGAGCTGCTATGGTGGATGGATTTAGGTATAACGGAAAATATGCAAAGACATACATTTACAGAATGCAGGGAATATTTTACTTTTAAACTTAATAATGGAATGGGCAGATGATAGATAAGTCTATAAAAAATGTCTTTTTCATTTCATCCATCGAGCCAAAGATACAATGATAAACATACTATACAGCCAAGCTCCAACTTTTTACCATATATGTTTTTTGTGGCTTATTTTAGTAGGATTATTTTTACATTTTAGAAATCAATAAAAATATGGCCTTTAGAAACGCTCCTAGGTATGATATTTGACTAAATTACTATCAATAAAATAGGAGTATTTTTATATACAAATTTTAGTCAGTAAAAAAAATGAGAGGCTAGTCTTTGGATAATTTTATTATTTCTATGAACAAAGAGTACTGCAGCAAAACTTATCAGACTTACATCAATGAAATACCCATGATTTTCCAATATTCCTAAACATTTGCTTTTGACGAAAATAATATTTAAATACTATGAATATTTTAATATTTACACTTTGTTTTATATTTTCAGATTAACGATTCAGTAAACGATATAGAAGTAGTTAAACTAAAAAGCAATGATTGGCAAGTAATATGCAGTAATTATAATTGTAGTGAGATCCTTACAGCCATAAACAATCATTTGGATTTTTTGAACGTTGATAAAATGGTGAGCTCAAACAAACTTTTAGTTTCATTTCAAGGTTTGATATAAGATTAAATATTCATCATAATCATCATCAACCGGAAGACGTCCACTGCCGGACAAAGGCCTCCCCCAAAGATGTCCACGACAAACGGCAGGACCATCGCTGCCCTCATCCAACTCATTCTGGTGATCTTGACCAAATCGTTGGTCCGTCTTGTGGGGGCCTACCAACACTGCATCTTCCGGTACGTGGTCGCCATTCGAGGACTTATCTGTCCCTACTATGTGCCCTGTCTACGGCCACATCAGTTTTACAATCATTTGGGCTATGTCAGTGACTTTGGTTCCCTACGGATCTCCTCATTTCTGATTCGATATCAAATTAATCGAGTTTAAATAATAAAGCGATGGAATAAAATTTAAATGCCAATAAATGTCTTAAAATAGATACCAGTACTCCATCATGAAGAATTCTGGCGATTCAACTTCATAACTAACATACTGCGTCCAAGTGAAGCTGTAGTGGAGAGCATCAGTACCATTCTTGGGTTTCTAAGTAAAATGGATGTGGAAAATGCCGCGAAAGGAAATTTAGCTTCTGTGATTAATGTTGCTATGCAGCTATTAATGGATGATACTTTGAATGGGATCACATACAGGTACTTAACGTAAATAATTTTACAAATTAAACTTTTCACGTCACTTCAAGTCGCGTGCTCGTTTTACCTTCATATTATAAAAAAAGAGTGTGTGTACTTATATATGCACGCAAGAAGTTACTTCTTTGGCCTAACGAAGCAAAAATTATTAACATGATTTATTCCTCGTGCTATTTACGTTTTTAGAAAGAAGAATTTTGTAAAAAGCTTGCAAAGATGTTTTTGACAATTAATTATTAAATAATGAATACGGCGGTATGGGCTTGAACCCTTTGCCTGTCCTAATAATGGACGAAGAAATCCAAAAGCGAATAAAGAATGACGCTAACGTCAGAAAATTTTAGGAACCAACTTCAACCTGTTACTTTTGTGTTACAGTTATGTGCATCTTAAAATTTCACCCTCATCATTTTTTCATAACGCGCCTAAAGAAGTATAACTTTAAAAACATTGAGAATTTTATAGAGTTTTTGACATGAGAATCACATGAAAGTGAGAACTCGAAACTGAATCATTGCAATTCTTAAGATTATTTTTCTATATTTATATAATTTTACTGTTTCCAGGCACGTACTAGTAAAAAAAGAAGGACTCCACGCTGTGATATTAGCAAGTGAAGCACCTTTATGCTAGTGTGTGTGCGGTTACGGGGTCTACCAGTTACACAATTTTTTCTCCCGTAAATAATCACATATCCACAAATACTTTTATGTTATTGTTTTAACAGTTTTTCACAACGCACGACGGCATTTTTAAAATATTTTATTGAGACGCAAACTGATCTGTCACAGACGATGACTTTTCTCATAATGGCCGCCTATCGGCCTGTAGTAGTGTAAGTGTGTGCGTGGGGCTATCTATTTACACGTTAATCGGCTTGTTTTGGTGCTACACTGTAATGTAAAGTGACACGGAGTCCTTATTTTTTTTCTAGTCCGTGTTTCCAGGTTATTTTGTTTGAAAATGTTTGTAATGGATGTGAGGAGTTGGAATTTAATCTTATTAACATTAGAATGTTATTAACAGTTATTTAAATTAACTACTTTATTATTATAACTTATTCCGTTATTTATTATATTGTTTCCAGTATTAATCGGATTTTATCAGAAGTAAAGCCGTTTTTACATGACACGGCTTTGGATGTAGATATAAATTCCTTAACTCAAGGGCTGCGTGTCATACATCAACTAAAGAACGACATTATTGAAAACGATGTTAAAAGTAAGATGCCCAATATATTTATACATTCACAGCGTAATCTAACGCTAAGTAACGCAACTTAATACTTAACACACACACAATATAATAAATATGTAATCCAGTTTTTACCAGATTATCAAATGATTTTTATATTAAATTCAATTGTAAAATTATCATGAATAAATAGATAGTCTTCAACAAATAATGAATTTTTTTTCAGTTAAGATTGCTGATGTCTTTGTGAATCCAGAAAAAATAAAACTGTCTATGGTCAATAAAGGTATAAATAAGACGGAATTCTGGACACAAACTGCACCTGAGCTGCAAGAAGGCTATATAAATTTAAAGCCAGTAAGTAAACTTATCAATCTTACTCATATCTTCGAAGAAATTTTTGGCAAAGGAAATTATTTCTACAATTTTACACAGGATGCTGGCTAGATTATGAGTACCACAACGGTGCCTTCTACCGTGAAGCAGTTATGTGTAAACATTACTGTTTTTAGGTTTGAAGGGCGCCGTAGCTAGTGAAATTACTGGGCAAATGAGATTTAACCCATGTCTCAAGGTGACGAGCGCAATTGTAGTGCCGTTCAGTACTTTTGGGATTTTCAAGAATTCTGAGCGGCACTGCATTGTAATGGGCAGGGAAGATCAATTACCATTTACTGAACGTTCTGCTCGTCCCTTACTTTCATAAAAAAAATTCTATTTAATTCTGGTTATGTACCCCATTTTGGGTATAAGCCTCCACCAACTTTTTCCGCTTTTCTCTATCCTTGCCCTGATCGATCCAGTTTCTGCACAATGTCATCTGCCCATCGCTGCTTTGGTCTACCAGTGCTTCTTTTACCTAGTGTTCTTTTGATCCTGTGATCTCAAGGATCAAGATCGGATGTTTTTTTTACGGATTTCAAATAAACAAAAATCGCAAACAACTTACAATCATTAACAATGTACGGATATTTTAATAGTTTTACAAACAATTTTTAGCTGTTTTCACGAAAACATGGCACTTACCAGATAAGTGATTTTGTATGCAAAATCGAGAATATTTCACAAGTATTTACACTGAGCACAACAGAGAATATAAAAGCGAAGGAATTATACTCGCTGGTAGCAGAACAGTTTTGTGGAATGACAGACGAACATGCAAAACAGATAATACCTATACTGATTGAAAACATCAATTTTACTTATATTTTGGATCAGGTGATTATTTTTTTATTATATTTTTGTTATTAATATAAAATTTTTTTATGTTTCAATAGAGTGGTACATTAAATGGGTAGACAACATGTGACGCCCTGTAAGGGCACAGCAATGTTAGACATAAAATAAATAAGTCTAATACATTTTATACATTCTTACGATATTAAAAATACAGACAATACCACTATTATTATTAGTATAACTATTTATTTCTATATTAAAAACTAATTCTCACACTTAGTGTAATTAAGAAATTCGGGTAAATCGTCGAAGCATTTTGATATTGAAATTGAAATTTTTAAGATGTCTTTTAAATAGAGAAGGCTTCCCTTTATTTTTAATTTCGTTTGGGATGTGATTGTAAATTTTTATTGCCATGTGGTGAGGGCACGTAGAGTACATTAGGTAGTATTATTATATATCCTTATATAGATCTTAATATGTTCTTATTTTAAACAGGTTAAAGAACTACTGCTTACTAAACTTTACAAAGCATCAAACTTGACCCAAGAGGAAGGAGTCGAGGTTTTCTCAAAGCTGAGTGAGATGACAACTTTCTTACCTAAGGTTCAGGATAGTGTAACCAATATAACAGGGACTCTGGCACAAGAGCCCTTATTCCAACGCCTTAAGAGTGGATTTTCAATCGGCGGTTTAATGTCTTGTAAGTTTTATAGCTGTCAACTAAATAACTTAAACAATTTTTATGCAAATTTTATTATTGTAATAAGATTTACGATCGAGTATTTCTATTGCATATACTTTGCACAGATTATAAAAAAATGTTTAATGATTAAGCTATTATTATTTTGAAATAAATAATAGTTTAAAATTAACATCAATTCCTGCCTTATAGACAATAGATGAAAATTATATAAATTTACAAAAATCTAAAAATAATGTATTTTCATCGGTCCTCGATAAATCTACGAAGTTTAGATCGAAATCTGCCTTTTGAAGTGGGTCAAAATTGCGCCCAAATGAGTCGGTTACAAACTGCAAAATTTTTGTTTTGAATGTCCATAAGCGTCCATAATTTTGTGTCTATCTGAATACTTAATTATCTTTATTTATTGCTAACTAACCTACAAATTACAATTATTATGCGAAATTAATGCTTTAGAAAACTATTTAATTATAAACTTTAAACAACTTAAATTAGATTTGAACTTGGGGAATAAAGTTTTTGAAATGTTTATATTATTGTCCTTATTTTTTCTAAAATTAAAATCACACATTTCATAACAAAATAAGACACCATAAATAGGTGTCTACGCTAGTTATTATGTTAAAATCAATTCTGATATTATCTCATCTTTGTCAAAATTGAGGTAATTTTTTGAATATCATTAGTAATATTAACCTAAGTCTTCAATTCAAATTCAAATATTTTTATTCAAAATCACTTATTGAACGTCAAAAACTACCATTCATTTAAATTAGACTGCCTCAGACCTGAGAAAAACGGGCGCAAGAAACTCAGGAACCTTCTTTTTTTATAACAATATGGATAACAATGTAATATCGTACATGAAACATTTATAATTGAAGAGCCTGGGGGTGTACGCTTCATTCCCAGTCTATGGTATCATTAAGAAAATCGTTTATGCTATAAATTTATTCGTTTATGCTGTAAATTTTTCTCTTAATGATTCTTTAGGACCTAAGTTAGAAATAGGTATTGACTTGACTAGGATTTGAGTAACATGTATTTTTATCTATTGGTAATCTAAACCTGTGTTGTAATTATTTCAGCTCCCGACGTTCTATCCGAGGTGGGGAAGATGATGTGCGGCAAACCGTTCTACACAGGAATCAGCCGCTTCTACAAAACTGTCGTCAGCTCTATCAATCTCTCCAGCCAGCCAGATAAGGAGCAGCTACAAGTTCTTCCCAGTAATTATTACGTTTTCGTTCATCTATGTCAATTCCAGTCAATTCCAGGCAATAGCAGAACCACACATAAATCAGTACGATTCAAAATGAATTTTATTAGAGGGCATTTAAGTTGCTATTTTATTGAATATTTCTATGTTGTTTGGTTGTAGCAATATGATCTTAAGAAAGAGAATCTGCATACTTCAGAATTTCTCTTTCGTTATAGAAGTGCTTAGGCGGAGTTAATTTCTTATCATCTCGTGAGCCATATCCTCATTCGTCCTTCTCATCAACATCATCATCATTTCAGCCGGTAAACGTCCACTGCTAGACAATGGCCTTCCCAAAAATCGCCATGACGATCGGTCCTGCGCTGCCCTCATCCAACCTATTCCGGCGATCTAGACAAGATAATCAGTCCGTCTTGTGAGGGGCGTACCAACACTACGTCTTCCGGTACGTGGTCGCCATTCTTTTGTCCTTCTATATGAAGAAAAATGGTAACTATGGTTTGTTTGGTCAGCCGATTTTTGCCGCTCGGTGTACACCGAGATAGTGAAGATGGACGGAGGCAAGATCGTGTGGAGCTTCGTGAAGCCACTGCTGATGGGCAAGATCTTGTACACCCCACGAGTACCTGCTGTCCAAATGATTATTGATAAGGTACTGTTACTTAATTAAAATTTCCATACCTTCAAACGAATTAACATAAAAAATGCTAATTAACAAAAAGATAACAAATATATTACTTACTCTCAACAACTGCTTGGTATAGGATGACTTACAATAAATTTAACTCACTGTATACATAATAATGATAATGTAAATAAAATAAATCTGCGTTTACTGTAGTAGAAGACGTTTTGCTACAGAATTGCCATCTATAGTTTCTTCCTTCAAAAACTTAATTTATCGACTTTACAAAACAGTAACTTACTACCTGATGGCTGAGATTTCATCCGCCTAGATAAAGGGTTTCTTAAAAATAATAGGCAAGTTTAGAATTGAAGATTGTCTCATGTCCTTATTCCAGTTCCGGTTCCCGTTTTCACTCCCGTTCCCAACATTATATGAATCTTATTTCGAGGAAGACAGCTATGGCAAACTAAACCTACTACTGATATAGTTATAGCTTATTGACGGGATTTTCAGTTATACAAAAATCCCGCGAGAATGATGGATTTTGCTTCCTACGTACTTTCCTAAGCTCTAGTCTATCGCTGTACCAACTTTCATCAACATCAGTTCAATAGCTAAGCCGTAAAAGCGTAACAAACAAACTTACATTCACATTTATATTATTAGAAGGGAATATAAGTATTTGTAATTTTAATGGATGTTTTAGGCAAACTCAACATTTAAACCAATGGTGAAATTATTCAACTTAGTGCACTCATTTGCGCCGGCTTTCTCTACAATCGACACCATATCCTCGCACAAAGATGGATTGAAGGCTTTGACTGAGCTGCTTTCTTCGGATCAGTACCAGGAGATACGGAAAGCACTTATTGGTGATATTGCCCCACCTAGTATTGATGTCGATGACTTAATTAACGGCCTTGGTGACACCAAAGTAAGTTTAAATAAAAACTATTGCATGCTACACCTTCACTGAATGTACCTTTATATTTATCAGGGTCGAATTTACGAACAACGCTGCGGGCTTAAGAAGTTTTTCTAATGAATACTTTTGTCGGAACACGAAGTATCGAAAATAACCAGCAGGCTAATTAAAATTTACATTTAAACTATGTTTCATCCTTACTATATCATCATCATCACGATCATCATTAATATCATCAGCCGGAATAAGTCCACTGCTGGCCTCCCTCAAAGATCTCCACGACGATCGGTCCTGCGTTGCCCTCATCCAACGTATACGATCTTGACCAGATCGTCGGTCCATCTTGGTCGTCATTGGAGGACTTTTCCTCCCCACTGGCCATCTGTCCGTCGAAATATGTGCCCGGCCACTGCCACTTCAGTTTCACAATAATTTAGTTAATAAAAACTGTAAAGAATTTATATAGCTAAATATAAAAATTCTCGTGACACAATGTTAGTTTGTCTATTCCTTCGAAATGGCTTGATCGATCATTGTGGTGGCCACGCAGCCACATAAGCGACGGGGCAGGGGGTGCTAAGAAACCCCAGGTGCGGCAGCGCTACCACAAACGAAGACGCAGTGTTGGTAGGCCCCCCACAAGATGGACCGACGATCTGGTCAAGATCGCCGGAATACGTTGGATGAGGGCAGCGCAGTACCGATCGTCAGTGAAATCTTTGAGTAAAATCTTTTTTTATATTTTTATGTTTATTTCAATACCACCTTTGCCTAGTCAGCTATTAGCTCCATATAAGTTGTTTGGTAGCTTTTTATAATAATAGCACTCCGCTCAATTTACCAAACCAAAATTTGAAATTATTGTTAGTGTTATAGAGTGAATTTTGTAGAGTTTAGGCAATTTGCTGAGAAAGGCGTCTGACTTCCTGAGATGCATCAACACTGACCGCTTCCACGGCGTATCGGATGAAGAGACGATGGCCAGAGAAGCAGCAAGATTGACCAGGGTTAACGAGTTCTCTGCTGGTAATATTTATTATTAATTAGTTTACGACAGGCTTAGGAATGTATAGATTGTTTGATTTTCCTAACTTTGCCCAAAAAACATTCCCAAATTTCCCCTATGCTCAGGTTAAAAATATTATTGTAAAAATGTGGATATTATTCTTTTCAAATACTTAGAGCTGACGATACTTATGTGGAGAACTTGTAGAGAAATCATCCAAAATAAAAGCGTAAGGCTCTTAGATTAAGGATTGGTCTCCGCTGCGCCCCAACTAGATACCGCAATACCTAAGAACAATAGCTTTTTATGACGGCAACTATTAGATGCTTGTTTGCGTGGTATCTTGACACTCAATGGCATCTTTCAAATTTTGTTACATACGAGTCGTGTTATGTTAGGTAGGTACATTGAAATTAAATAAATAATTCAACACCGTCGTATAAGTTAATTTTCAAAAGAGATTTATGTAATCAAAACATAAACAAATTTAAGGACTGTATAAAAAGTCTTAACTGGATAGACGTGTATGATGCCCAGAAATTGGACGAATCTTTTGATGAATTTTACAATACATTAATCATATTTTATAAATTATGTTTTCCTCTTCTTAAGTATAAAATTAATGATTCAAATTCAAAAATAAAATGGTTGTCCAGAGGTATAAAAAAATCATGTGCAACAAAAAGAAAATTAAGGTATCAATATTATAAGAATAAAATACCTGCCAACAAAAACAAATTTAATAATTATTCAAAGATTCTCAACAAGTGTATAGACCTAGCTCAGAGAAGTAGTAACAACAAATATATACTTTACTCGAAAAATAAATGCAAAGCGTCGTGGAATGTGATTAAAAATAAAACTAACTCTAATGTAGGAAGTATCGATGAAATTAAATATGAAAATAAAATTATAAATAATCCAACTCAGATTGCTACTATTTTTAATAATTATTTTATAAATACAGTCACACAAAGTCAAAATCAAAATGTAAAAAATAAAAAACCTACATATAAATTAAAACATAACAATTCAAATATTTTCTTTATGCCAACTGATGAAATGGAGATAATAACCGTTATTAAGTCACTTAATAATTCAAATTCCACGGGTAGCGATGAAATAGCAACAAAGGTAATAAAGGAATGTGCAAAGGAACTAGCTTCAGTCCTAGCCTACTTAATAAATCTATCTTTTGAAGAAGGTACTTTCCCATCAAATTTAAAAAAGGCAAAAGTAACACCTTTACTCAAAGCGGGTAATAAAAAGGATATTAACAACTATCGACCAATCACACTCATTCCTGTTATCTCAAAAATTTTTGAAAAGATACTGCACAAGCGATTAACATCTTTTTTAACTAAACATAATATCATTTTGGAGGAACAAAATGGTTTCCAAAAAGGAAAATCAACAACTTTAGCGTGTTTTTCGCTAATTAAAGAAATATCGGAATGCATGGACACAAAAATTCCAGTAACATCAGTATTTTTTGATATGAGCAAAGCCTTTGACAATGTTTGTCATGAAAAACTATTAGATAAATGCGCTCAATATGGTATTCGAGGTCTAGCAAATGACTGGCTTAAAAGTTATCTTTCAAACCGTACTCAATTCGTTGAAATTGCTAAATTAAATAATAAACAAGAAGTAATACCTTATCGACCAGGACTTAGACTTAAAACAAAAGGTGTACCACAAGGAAGTATATTGGGTCCACTTCTATTCATAATCTACATAAACGACTTACCTAGCATTACTACTAATAACTGTACTCTTTTTGCTGATGACATCTCTATTGTAATTAAATGTAACAATGAATTGACATATGATATAGAAATTAATAAAACAATAAAGGACACAATTGAATGGCTTACTGAAAATAACCTGACTGTAAATATAAAAAAAACAATGTATATGCAGTATTATAATAAGAATGGGAAAGGAAAAGATATTAATGTTAATTATCATAATGAGAATATTAAAGAAGCACAACTTGTCAATTTTCTTGGTATTTCTTTAGACAGCAACTTGTCCTTCAAGTCACATGTTGACAAAATTAGCAAAAAAATTAACCAACATGTATTTGTCCTCAAACGCGTATCAAAAACAATAGGTGAAAAAACAGCGCTAATGGCATATCATGCATTCGTGGTTTCAGCTTTAAGATATGGATTGGTCATATGGGGCAACTCGGTGAGCATAGGGCATTTATTTATTGGACAGAAGAAGTGTATCAGGGCGGTTTGTGGAGCCGGCCCCCTAGATTCTTGTCGACCGCTATTTAAAAAATTGAAAATTCTATCGCTGCCATGCCTATACATTTATGAAATAAGCCTATTTGTTCAAAAACATATGTGTGATTTCTATACAAAAAAAAGCCAGAAGGTTTTAAACACAAGGTATCCAAATAAACTCATAATGCCCTTCTGTAGAACTGCATCTTTTAGTAGAAATTGTTTCAGCATGTCTGTGAAAATATATAATAAATTGCCCAATGAATTGAAAGATTTACCGTTCAAAGTTTTTAAAAGAAGACTGCATCAGTGGTTAACAAATAAGTGCTTCTATAGTTTAAATGAATTTTTCAATACAAAATGAATTAGTCTATTTGATAATAATATATGTAAATTAATATACTTTTATGACATTGAATTTGTTAATATTATACATAGGTACTAAATGAATTATTAAGTTATTTACGTCTCATATTATAATATTATATAAATATTAAAATTTCATTTTATAAATATTATTGATATCATTGTGAAATCCGACATGTTTCAATATAACAGTACGATTAGTGTTTAGACAATTTTGTAACATATTTTGCATGTCAATTGACGAAACATATTGGATTATCCATTATATTGTTAACACCTTAAGTACAATGTTTCCTGCAAATAAATTTCATTTCATTTCATTTCATTTCATTAATAAAATGCAAAATACTTACTGATAATTATTATGTGTTACTAGTGTCTTTCTAATTTCTAGTTAGTTTCAATTATTAGCAAAATTTAACAGAACATGTGGCACGTTAACGTCACGCATTGTTCGAGACTGGCTCGAGTACACCTACTTGGGCGTAGTATTAGTTGCCGCACTTTGCGACTATGCCTGCGGTATCTAGTTGGAGCGCAACGCAGACCAATCTTTAATCTAAGGTGGTGCTGTTTCTTGTGACATTGCACTCAATTAGAGCTATCTGGTTTCAATGTTTTTCAGTTTATTTTTAAAATAAGGACTAAAAAAAATAATGTAGGTAAATCTATATTGAAAAAAATCATGGCTTTACATAATGGCTTTAGAATTATCATTTTCCATTTCCAGGTCTCGTATTCTTGAATATGAATAATAATTCTGAGAAAGTTCCCGCAAATGTTGAATATAAAATTCGAATGGACATTGAAAACGCGCCTACAACTAAGCACACTAAAAACTAGTAAGTAATATTTACAAAAATATAACATTTTTTTTAAATAATGACAGTTATTTTGAATACAGTTATTTTAAATACAGTTATTTTCAATAATTACAGTTATTTTTAATAATAACAGTTATTTTGAATAATAACAGTTATTCTAAAAAATAACAGTTATATTAATTAATTACATCTATAATATTGTTATTCTGTAGTTGTGTAAGAAACGAACATCTAGCTTGTGAAAGAGGAAACGAGTAAACATACAGATATAGATTTTTGTAATCACCGCTCTTCATTGCCGACCTTATAAATGGTCAAATAAACAAACATATAATTTTGAAATCTAAATATATCTTGGGGTGACTATGTTGATAGTCAACCTATAGCACTATTCACGCTTTATAGTCGGTTACAATATCCTTAATGCGCTACGGTGTAGTGTAGCCTTACACAAGGTCCTAGTGTCCAGGCTTCTCATTAGAAAAACAACAATCATGATACCAAAATTAATGTATGGTTTTGAAACCTGGACACTTACGCTAAAGAAGGAGACCAAACTACTTGTAGCAGAGCGAAAGATCCTTCGTAAGATCCTGGGTCCCATCCGGTCTGAAAATGGGGAATGGAGAGTCCGTAAGAATGCCAAGATAGAAGACATCGTGGCTGAGTCCAAAATTATTGGAGAAGTTAAGGCCCATCGTCTTCGCTGGTTCGGCCACGTAGAACGCATGGGAAAATATCGTTGAGTGAGAAAAGCGTCGGTCTCTTTAAGTACAGGTGGAAAGTCCGAGTGAACGAGGACTTACGTGTTGGATGCCAAGTCCCACTTTGGGCCGCAGCGCCGCAGGACGTAAGTCACCATTGGGAGGTTACACACGATGCCGGCTAGTTTTTGGGTACCTTTGGTACCTCGCCTATTTCTGCCGTGAAGCAGTAATGTGTAAACATTTCTGTGTTTGCGGTCTGAAGGGCGCCCTAGCTAGTGAAATCACTGGGCAATTGAGACTTAACTTCTTCTGTCTCAAGGTGACGAGCGCAATTGTAGTGACGCTCAGAATTTTTGGGTTCTTCAAGAATCCTGAGTGGCACTGCATTCTATTCAATGGGCATGGCGCACCCATTACCGTCAGCTGAACGTCGTGCTCGTATCGCCCCTTATTTAGAATAAAAAAAAGTTAGTACAACAGACGACCCATATAACCCAGTGTTTAGTGACCCTGCCTACTGAGCTAGAGATCCCAGGTTCAAATCCCGGTAGGTGCAAACATTTATATGATGAATTTAGGTGTTTGCTTCTAAGTCATAGATTTTTATAAGTATTTATGTATATTTAAGTAAGTATTAAATATATCGTTGTCTTGTACCCATAGTACGGGCTATGCCTAGTTTGGGGCAAATCATTTGTGTTTTAATATTTATATACATATTTATTCAATCTTTATAATCAAATATCTATTCCCCAGTCTTTGGACTCCAGGACCAGAGGCGAGTTTTATAGAAAACATGCGATACTTCAGAGGCTTCATACAAATCCAAGACATAGTCGAGAAGGCTATAATTAAACTGTCTTCAAGTGACAACAGAAAACATAAGAGAGATACTGCAGTCACTGAAGATGCAAACTGGTCGCAGTACACTCAGCAAAACCCGTACCATTGCTATAGTAAAGACTTGTAAGTTTGTTTAAACTATTTGAAGTTCTTGTATAGTTTTATGGTATCAGTTCTTTATAAACTAAAATAAAATATAGTAAATAAGGCAAGTTTAAGGCAAACTTATATTGAAACTTTTGTGTTAATAGAAATCAAATCAAAAGATTCATTGTGAACGACTTCGCCTATAAATTACATTACATTGCTGCCTACGTTGCAACGCAAGTTGGGAGACTTACGCAACAATGCCGTGAAAGATGACAACAGTACGAATAAATTAATAATATCATAGTTTTTTTATGGAAAAAGAGGACAAATGACCGTACGGGTCGCCCTCTTGCAACACCAGAGGAATCACAGAAGCGTTGCCGGAATTAAAGAAAGGTGTACGCACTTTTATTGAAGGTACCCATCTCGTGTCATCCAGGAAACACCGCAAAAGGAAGCTCATTCCACAGCTTGATTGTACGGGGAAGAATGTTCATTGAAAACCGCACTGTTAAGGAACGCCTCACATCCAGATTGTGGAGATGATATCGTAATAAGTGGCGTGTTGTGTGAAGGTGGAGTTTGGCAGCAGGAATCAGGTCAAACAGTTCTCCGGAACGCTCCCTGTGATAAATGCGATTAATTTTGAGCAATTTTTTTGTTTTACAAGGTCTGTATAAAATGTTTAACTACGATAATTTTTTCACTGGGCCTGGCGACTATTTTAGGATTCGCCATCTAGGTTTTTCTTGTTTTTTTAATTGAAAAGGAGGACCAACGAGCGTACGTGTCACCATTTGATGGTTATTGATCACCGCAGCCCACATTCTCTATCAACACCAGCGGAATCACAGGACCGTTGCAAGCCTTTTAGAAAGGAACACCTGTTTTTTAGAGAGTTACGCCAACTCACTGCTAAATATATAATAATATTCATGCAAAGAATCCATCTTAGTAGTAAATAATACTAATTCATTATATAACTAATAGTAGTTGATAATACCTCATATTTTTTAAAACGTTTATCATCACGGAACTTTAATATAGTAATTAATAGTACTCACGACATGATATATTTTATTAATTTTCAAAATACCTCATTTTAACAGTGACTATCACAATAGATCTCAATTGCTTCCTGTGTAAGAGGGCTACCATGACCTGTATACCGTACCGCTTTACCAATTATAACCATACGTTCGTCAACTGCTATCGTAACATAATCAAATCAAATCAAAATCACTTTATTCATATTGTAGGTCACGGAAGTGACACTTGTAATTTTTTTTTTCTTATTGATTTTACTGCTACTTCGTAAAGGGTTGAGCTAATGAGTAGAAGAAGCAAGAAACTCATTGCCGCTCTTTTAAATTAAAATTTACATTTTCATCGTTTTACAAATCATTTCAACTACAATACATATAATGTGATGCAACAAATATTTAATAATTAAAATTATTATTACTTAAAAATATTTTTTCCAGATTCCAGACATCGTTATATGAGTCACAAGCTCTACTGGTCGTTTTCTTCTTCGCATTCCTGTTCACAGTCGCATCTGCCGTCAGATTCATAGTGGCAGATAAAGAATCTGGAAACACTATGGTAAGAAATTACACTATTACAAACAAGCATAATAATCTAACACACAAATATGTGACCGCCACTTCGAGTACAATGAAAAAGTTAAAAAAAAAATTACTGTCTCATATTGCTGGCCAACACACGATACCGCACCTTGAGAACTGATGCTATATCTCATATGGCTGCACCACCACATGATACCGCACCTTGATAACTGATGCTATATCTCATATTGCTCGACTACCACACGATACCGCACCTTAAGAACTGATGC
>CATIXQ010000037.1:585065-666497 GCA_949711755.1 Leptidea juvernica | reverse complement strand
CCACACGATACCACACCTTGAGAATTGTTGCTATATCTCATATTGCTCGACTACCACACGATACCGCACCTTAAGAACTGATGCTATATCTCATATTGCTGCACCACCACACAATACCGCACCTTGAGAACTGATGCTATATCTCATATTGCTGCACCACCACATGATACCGCACCTTGAGCAATGTTGCTATATCTCATATTGTTCGACTACCACACGATACCGCACCTTGAGAACTGTTGTTATAATATCTCATATTGCTGGACCACAACACAATACCGCACCTTGAAAACTGTTGCTATATCTCATATTGCTAGACTACCACATGATACCGCACCTTGAGAACTGATGCTATATCTCATATTGCTCGACTACCACACGATACCCCACCTTGAGAATTATTGCTACATCTCATATTGCTGCACCACCACATGATACCGCACCTTGAGAACTGATGCTATATCTCTAATTGCTGCACCACCACATGATACCGCACCTTGAGCACTGTTGCTATATCTCATATTGTTCGACTACCACACGATACCGCACCTTGAGAAATGTTGCTATAATATCTCATATTGCTGGACCACAACACAATAGCGCACCTTGAAAACTGTTGCTATATCTCATATTGCTAGACTACCACACGATACCACACCTTGAGAACTGTTGCTATATCTCATATTGCGATTACGGTCTAGTGATCTGGTGATCGAGATACCTTGAATTTGAACTATAACTATCTCTTACAGCTAATGTCGGTGATGGGAGTGAACCTCACTTACCACACTCTATCATGGTTCCTAGCCACCTTCATCGAGATGGTGGTGACGATGGCGTTGACTTCGTCAGTCCTATACTACACCAAGATTCTTCCGCGGACTGCGCCTTCCTTGACCTTCGCATTGCTCTTCTGTTTTGGACTCTCTGTAATAAGTTTTTGGTGAGATCTGATAGCAAAATATTAGGTTAATTAGCACTTAGTTAAGTATTTATGTATAAAATTGTGCTTTAAAAAAATTTATAGTCATCTATATGTATACTAGCGGCTAAATTTGTAAAATCGGTACAGACTTCAGGAGATCACTAACATAAACAGGAAAATTATGTATGGACTATATTGAGAATCTAAAAAGTCATCTACATCGGACCAGCCATATAGATCAGCAGTTCAATTGTGAATCTAAACCATCCTCGAATCCACTTGAACACACATAGAAAAATTCATTCAAATCGGTCCACCCGTTTAGAAGGAGTTTGACTACAAACACCGCGACACGAGAATTTTATATATTAAGATTTCTTGTGTGCGTGTGTATGTCACTGAAATCCTTCTAGACGGCTGAATTTTGATTAAATTTTTTGTGTGAGTTCAAGGGGATTCGAGGATGGTTTAGATTTACAATTAAACTACCTCCTAAATGGCTGGACCGATTTTAATGAAGTTTTTGGTTGTTCCAGTGTATTTGAGATTGGTGTGTGTCTTCAGGTGGATTCGAGAATGGTTTAGATTCACTATTAAACTACCTCCTAAACGGCTGGACCGATTTTGATGATTTTTTTGTGTGTTCCAGTGAATTTGAGATTGGTTTAGATTCTCAATTCCGTCCATATAATTTAATTCTCCTGCTCATGTGTATGTTAATGAACTCTTCCTAACGGCTGGACCGATTTTTCAAATTTAAGACGTGTGTACAGGACAACGTCTGTCGGTTCCACTAGTTATATATATATATAAAGATAATGAAACTGGTCTTTCTTTGAGGCTCTTTCACGCCTAAACCACTGATCGTATCGACGTGAAACTACCACCATTCGATAGGAAATTTATCCTAGATGGTTTGTGGCAACTTTTTTTTTATTGTTTATTTTTATCTCCTTTTAAAATTCGCCCAGAGAAGCGGGTGGGAACGGCTAGTATAATAAATACTATTTAGTAAGTGTGGAGAGGCATAAAAATTTAAATAGGAAGGTAATTAAAAAATTATAAATGTTAATCAGTTGTAATAAGGCGATATACTAATATTTACATATAATAGGTTTAATATGAAAGGATAGAGGGGAATTATACATTAATAAATAATATTTTGCTTTTATTTGAATATTTTGTATATTCAAATACAAATTTTACAAATTCGAAAAATGTAATTTAGCCTTCAAAAGGGCTGCCTATTTCAAAATAGATGGAATTACTTTGATCTGAATCACGAGATGACTTAAATATAATATAATATAACATGTAAAAGGCGAAGATGTTAATAAAATTCTTTATATGGAACTGAGTTTGTAAGGCAAAAAAGCAATGCTTATAACTATATTTAGAATACTTATTCAAACTAGAATTTTAAATCACGTCTTTAATATCACACATTCGAAAATAGGGGAAAGGGTGCTAGAACATCAGGAGGTATCGGTTTTAAATAGAGTATCTCACCTAATACGGGGCAAACAATAAAAATGGCTCATAATAGTAGCAGAATGGTATACTAGAGAGGGAGAAAGACAGGGAGGGAGACTGAGTTGTAGATAGAGCGACGTTTTAAATGATGCCGCTGGTATGATGTGGAGCAGATCTTGACACTCAACGATATACTCACTTGAAATTTTGTAACATACGCTTCGTGTTATTTTACATTGAAAGTAATAAAATACAAAATACTTACTGATGATATGTGATCCCAGTGTATCTCTTATTTCTTGTAGCACTATTTATACAAAGTTTTACTACGTAACCCGGCATTTTAGATTTAATTAATACTAAAGTTTAACAGGACAGCAGGAGGAAAGCAATCCTTAATCTAAATGTCTATAGTTAATTTAAGTAATAAATAATGTTAAAAATACAAATGTTATAATTAATCGAAGAAAATACTGGCCAGAGATTTATAGTTATTTTTATTTAGTTATTTCTGAATGCCTACTATAGGTCTGAAGCGATAAATATGTTACAAACTCCTAAACAATTTGAACTGGTAACTAAAAGCTCGTCTTCCTCAGCTACTTGGTGAGCAAGCTGTTCAACTCTGCCAGTCTGGGCGGCGTGTGCGCTGCCATGACATACCTGATGACCTTCATGCCATTTATCGTGATCCTGTCGCTCGAGGATGTGCTCTCCAGCTCGCTCAAGACTTTTGTGGTGAGCTCTGATACAAATGTCTATAGTTTCATTCAGACTTGGATATTTTTACCAACCTTACTTATTTATTTCTCCAACAGGGTGAGGATCAATACAATTCCGTAGTAACTAACACAGATATATATCTATTTAGGTGATACCCCAATTATAGTTGCAAATCGAGATCAATTAACAAAACGGACATAAACAGAGAATAACATACGTTTTAGCAAATTAATATTAAAACATTTTTAAAGAAGAAATAAAATATTCAAAGAGACAAGAGAAAAATTTAAGGATATAATATCAACAACAAATTTCTTCTACAATAAACAACTTGACCAAGGAAAATAGAAAGCATAGTAAGAATAAGAGCTCATAAAACCCTCGAAATGATATGATACCTTTGAAAGACCGGTGCAAGAGTCTCAGCAGTCTTTTATTAAATATATTACCGCATTTAATTTCTCTTTATCTCAACGAAGAGCTGAATAAGCTTTTACTTTTATAAGGACATGTTGTTTTAGGACACTAATATCAGTCCCTTAAGCAATGTCTGACAAATTAATCATACAAGTTAAATTTGTACCCAAAATTTATGAATGATGCGGGACTCAAACTCGTGAACATTAGGGTTCCGTCCGAACGCTCTTTCCAACTAAGCCAACCGTTTGAGTACGCGTGTTTCCAAAATTTTCGTATATAATGTTCAACTCAAATGTAATGGTTGTGGCTTCATCTTCAGGATCTAGTTTACAGTTGATAACCTGCTCAACCCCAATAATTGCATAAAAGGAAATTGACTTGAGATGTCGCTCTTTCAAATTTAAGCGATTTCTTATTTTTAAAGTTATAACCCTCACTTCTGGGATTAATTATACAAATTTTTAGATTTCATTTCCATCTTTAAAAATGGTACCGTATATATTTCAATACTCTTTATTTTCTACAGAGCCTATCAATGTCATCCTCTCTGTGCTATGGATTTCTGTTCATCACTCGCTTTGAGGCCATGGGTGTTGGGGCTGGCTGGGCCCAGCTGTGGGAGGCTCCGGACAATACCTCAGACATGAACATCGGTATAGCTGGCCTAATGTTGCTGTTCGATACTGTGCTCTATTTCATTGTGGGATACTTTTTGGAAATAATTTGGGGTAAGTTTTTTTATTTCAGTGAGCAAAATGCATGTTATAACAACTACATCTCTTTCACAATCATCATCATCATCATTATTTCAGCCGAAAGACGTCCACTGCTGGACAATGGCCTCCCCCAAAGATCGCCTGCGCTCGTCTCATGATGGTTTACCAGTGGGAGGCTCCTTTTCATAGGAAGCCGGTTAGTTTATGGGTACCAGAACGGCGCCTATTTCTGCCGTGAATCAGTAATGTATAAACATTACTGTATTAAGGTCTGAAGGGCGCCGTGGCTAGTGAAATTACTGGGCAAATGAGACTTAACATCTTATGTCTCAAGGTGACGAGCGCAATCGTATCAGTGCCGCTCAGGATTCTTGAATAACCGAAAAATTCTGAGCGGCACTGCATTGTAATGGGTCGGGCGTATCAATTACCATCAGCTGAACGTCCTGCTCCTCTCGTTCCTTATTTTCATTAAAAAAAAGACGATCGGTCCTGCGCTGCCGTCATCTAACCTACTCCTTATCATTTTTACCAGATCGTAGGTCCATCTTGGGGGAGGGGGGGGGGATTACCAACACTACGTCCTTCGGTACGTGGTCGCCATTCGAGGACTTTACTGCCCCAATGGACATCTGTGCGTCGAGCTATGTGCCCTGCTCACTACCACTTCAGTTTCGCACCCATCTTTTTTGCAATGTCTCTTGTAAAATTACAGGGTTGAAAAAAATCCAGGGTAATATTACTCATTTGGCATCTAGTGATGAGAAGGCTGGAGTGAGCATCATCAATATCACCAAGGTATATGGTCGCGGCCCACCGGCCCTGGATAACGTGAGCATGGAGCTACATCCAGGTCAAGTCACCACACTTCTTGGTCATAACGGCGCGGGAAAAAGTACCCTAATGTATGTATCGGTTATGTAGAGTTTCTGTTTTATTTTACTTGTTTTAAAAGATCTTAATAAAATCCTTTTTGACAGTAGTGATAAGTTCACGGATATTTTTTAATGTGTAAGGGTGAATCCGTTACATTATATCTTTAGTCGCGTTGGGCACTTTTTGGTAGGGGGAAATCTTATGGGTTCGCTCATGACTGGCGCACGTGATAAATAAAGAAGAAAATAATTAAATATAAATATATATGATTAGACACTTTTGGGGTTAGATGGGTTACATCTCGTGAGTTCGCGTCACTGAAATGCTTAAAGCAATATATCTGTAGCTATACAGCTGACGTACTATGCAATATTAGTGCTGTGTATATATTCTATGTGAAATTGAATGGACTTAGTGAAAAGTTCAATGTGTATTGTTGAAATAGTGTTTTTGTTTTATTAATATATTATTGAAAAAAAGTTTAAAAATAATTGAAATTAATAATTTAGTTGTTTTTAAGCATTATGAAACTTAAAATTTTAGTACTATGAGTTATAAGTTTTCACATCTATCGACAGTCTCTACAACTGCCATTTTTTTTTTGTTTTATTACAGTTCATGGCTCTGCGTTTTAGTATTGTGTTTATGCAGTAGTAAATTGAAGGGAGAGAGAGATTAAAGATAATTGAGACTATTTAATATTGTCTTCCAGTAATATACTAACCGGGATGCTGAAACCAACATCAGGTCAAGTGGTGATCAGGTCTGATAGCTCAGGAGTGACGCGCGCCGGCGTCTGTCCACAGCGAGACGTGCTGTACGAGCACATGTCTGCGAGAGAACACGTCACCATGTACGCCCAGCTGAAGAGTGGAGCTTCAGCGAAGGAGGTGGAAGATGAGGTCAAAGAGTAAGCAGATCATAATATTACTACCTTCTTCTTCAAGTGTCTCTCTATTACTAGAGGTCAGCAGTCAGTTTTTTAAACATTCCTTGTCCATGGCTAAGCGGAACAGTTCTTGGACCGTCTTGATGCCAGTCCACTCCTTTATATATATATTTGTGTCAAGACTTCTTTATTCTTCTAACACCTCTTTTTCCACCAATTTTCCCCATCAAAATAGTTTGCAGCAGGCGGTACCTATCGGTGCGCAGTATATGACCGATGTACAAGATCTTACGCTGTTTGATGGCTCTCACTATCTCGATGTTCTTTACAATACTGTGTTTAATAATTAATGAAATTCAGTATCACCTTTGCTATTCTATTCTAGTATATAATTTTTTGTTGTATTTTCTTGTTATGGCAAACTATAGTGCAGATAGTTTCCTGTAGGAAAGTGGACACGTTCCTAGAGGATTAGCTGGGACCCCAGCAGTACAGGCTCTCCTTGGAACCTCCTCAGGTATGTCTGTCTATTGTTGGCCATAACTAATTTTCATTTCTTAATATTATATATTTTCCAACGCACGAGCAAATATAAGTATAGGGGAATAAGTGAAGCCCGTGATAAGAATATTCTGACAATAATAAATGGTTATACAGGGTGGCGCAATAGAACGTGCATATTGCATCATCTTTTTTCGCGGGGTAGAAAGTGTGCGGGCGGGGGGAGTCTGCATCGTTGGGTAGGCGGGCTCATGGAGTTTTAGTCACTATGAGTCACTTCGACGGGAAGCGTCGCGCATTTTGCATGCGCGCATTTTACGAGAACTCTCGTTCATACATCGTTACTAGGCGTTTATATTGTTCTGAATATGGACTACGGCAAATTAGTGAAGCTCCGAGTGCTAATTTAATTAAAATATGGGTACAGCGTTTTGAAGAGACTGGTTCAACGTTTAAACCACAAGCAAAAGGTCGTCCAAGAACATCTAGAACCGACGACAATATTGAGAGAGTTATGCAGTCTGTACGAGGAGATCCACAAATGTCTACTCGCAAGAGATCGTCTGTCTTACACTTATCGAGACGAAGTTTGCAACGAATTTTAAACTTGGATCTTAAAATGCATCCTTACAAGCTGCAGTTAACACAAGAATTGAAAGAGTCTGACTTCGGAGCAAGGCTCGCATTTGCTAATGAAATGCTTAATCGATTTTCCAATTTTGACAATATCCTCTTCTCAGATGAGGCCCACTTCCATATCAATGGGTTCGTAAACCGTCAAAATTGTCGTTACTGGAACAGTGAGAATCCCAAACTCAAGCACCAGAAACCACTGCATAGTCCTAAAGTGACAGTATGGGCAGCAATCTCTGGTAGAGGAATAATTGGACCGTTTTTCTTTGATAATGCGCGGGGGCAAAACGTCACTGTTAATACCGAACGCTATGTTGCGATGTTGGAAGGTTTTTTGGCTCCAGAGCTTGAAAATTCAAGAATAGTGAATTCTAGGACTTGGTTTCAACAAGACAGAGCTACCTGTCACACATCAAATGACTCCATGGCGGTTGTGAAACAGATGTTCCCTGGCAGACTGATTTCGAAAAGAGGTGATATCCCATGGCCCCCACGTAGTCCAGACGTGACGCCTCCTGACTTTTTTTTGTGGGGATACCTCAAGAACAAAGTCTACAGCAATAATCCGAAAAACATCGATCAGCTCAAGGAGAATATCCGTGGTGAAATGGCAGCAATTACACCAGCACTACTGAAGAAAGTTTTCAATAACTTCCGTTTGCGATTAGAGGAGTGTCGTCGTAGAGAGGGTCATCATTTAGACGATGTTATTTTTAAAAAATAAACTTCTATTATTTCTTAATAATACCTCAGTTTTATTTTAACTATACCTTTTGTATTTATTTTTTAATCAATGTTTGAAATATGCACGTTCTATTGCGCCACCCTGTATAATCTTAAATTTTACCGCAACCACCTATGTGTTATTTCAACCTGATCCAAATTACCTACCGTATTGTAAAATTTATTTAATTTTTAATTTCAGTATTTTATCTGTGCTATCCCTGGGTGCTGTGAGTGATGAGGCAGTGTCCCGGCTGTCAGGAGGCACTCGGCGAAGACTGTGTGTGGCGTTGGCATTTGTGGCCCGTCCAGCTCTCGTGTCACTAGACGAGCCAACTGCTGGGGTGGATCCACGGGCTAGAAGGTTAGTTCTGCAGCTTTATCACATTCGGTCATATCATAAGCCAATTTAATCATACTTTGGGTCTAGGTGGCCAGTTCTGTAGGTGTATCTGTATGACCTTTCTTTGAAATTTAAAACACAGAATTACTTGTGCTCTTATATATTTGAAAGAAACTTTGCATTCGTTTCAGTATATGATATGTTAGGTAATTATATCGTTTACATGCACAAACATGAGCCTGATGTCATATTTATTATGTACTTGCTGTACAAGAACGGGTCATTCATAACCCAAAGCTTGTCTGGAGTAGAAATGATTGTTCAGTAATATTTTTAGCTCGGAGTATTTGAAAGAATCCGTATAAGGGTTCGACAAGTTGGTAATGAGTATAAAGTTAAATTAATAATATTAATTAGATGACGTTTAATATTCTATTCTGAATCATTAAAATGCGAATGATCATGCATGACAAACTCGGCCAAGTTATCATACTACACACACTCTCTCCCTCTACCTCTCTTTCTGTCAAACGTACACTTTCTTACCCTTTTCTTACCCATGTATTTATTGTATTTTATTTTTCCTTAATTTAATATTAAATAAATTTATAGTCTCTTCAAAATTTGCCATAGTGGCGATTCATTCACTAAAACAATGTCATACGTCATATTATGTAAAATATTAAAACTTATTGTAATCTTATTAAAATGTGTGTGTATGTTCAAAAAATCGATTCATTTATTCTTTGTTTTAGAGAAATCTGGTCGATGATAATGCGTCTCCGAGCAAACAGAACGATTCTCCTGACTACACATCACCTGGACGAGGCCGAACTCCTTAGTGATCAGATCATAATCTTGCACAAGGTAACGAATAATAATAATTAAAGCATTAATTCCTTCAAATAATTCTTAAAATTATATTTACGGGAAAGCGTACCAATAAATCTGGAAGCATTTGCGCGTTGGATAGCTAGGCTGATCTGTTGACCAAAATAGCTGCCAGCGCTAGGATTTCCAGTAGCCTTATTGAGGCGCAAAGATAGTACTTTGTACATATCCACCCCTCTGGGCCCCACGGGCCAAATTCTTGACACCAAATGGTACAAAAATGTATGACTTACTGAGATCGACACATTTGCGACATTTGCTGTCTTCGTCAGTTGAAGCAGCAGCTCCAGCATCAACTGACGACTAACTTGGACATGAGAAGGAGCCAGAGTGTCGACGTAAGTCGCGCCCCACACCAGCGCCCTTTCCCGTGCCCAAGCCATCAGCATCATGCTATCAGGACGCTTACCATCGTGGCGGGTAATACCATTTGGCTCTAAAACATCTGGTTTATTAAAAGCGGCAAATGCCCTGCGGATGACTTCATTAATGCTGGCGTGACGACTGATACGCCCTGCCGAGGCTTTAGGCAAGCTAACCCGTGACGCCCAAGAGCATCTACCTGAACGCCACATGTACATTGATGTGGTTCATTCAGTTTTATACCTAGTCAGAGTGATGCACTCATTTATTTGACAATATTATATTGTCAAGTAGAGTTGCAATCGGCGCAGAAGGCAACGCTTGTAGCCAAAAGCCCGAATCATTTTGTGTCACGGACAAAAGACGAGCACGCTCTGTTCGGCCAGTAGATGTGATCAAAAGATCATCAAAGGCTGACTTACAAAGAAGTGTCCCATGCTTTTTGACACTTCAAATCGACTAGAAAATTTTGAATATTTTCAATATTCAAAAAGCACGCATTGTTAGCTTCTTTCAAATATGCAATTTCTAAGTTACCTGGTACATGATTTACAATTCTAGTAACCAAAGGCTGCGCATAATTGTAATTATATCTCAAATTTTGAAATAAAAAATAGTGCCAATTAATAAGATCTGATTTTTCAAAATCAATTCATTATACTCATTATTCTTATATAATAATAATATACATTAAAGGCCGGCAACGCTCTTGTGATTCCTCTGGTGTTGCAAGAGAATGTGGGCGGCGGTGATCACTTAACACCACACTTATTCCATAAAAAAAAAATATATAAGACTCTATTTGATATTAGAATAAAATATAAAATTACTATGACTTAGGGTCAAATCCACACAACCGGATCTCCCATAGAGATTAAACAGTCTCTCGGCACTGGGTACAAGCTTAGCGTCGTATTCCCTGATACTCGACTCTCACAAGACAATACCAAAGAACTAGACATAGAAGAGAAGACGAAGCACCTTCTAACAGTTACGAAGAGTGTGGTGAAGAACGCTGGTCTTGTTGATGTTGACGGAACTGAAGTGGACATCAATATACCATTTTATGACCCAGATGGGGTAAACAACAAGTGAGTTAGATACTTATTTTATTAACGGAATTATGCTTTATTTACTCCTATTCTTAAAATTAATAACTTAATAAAAAATATAACAGAGAATAATCCCATTCGAGTATAGCCTTAATAGCCTTCCCCATCCCCATTCCCATCTTTTCCCAGTGATTGCAATGATTTCATTTTAAATAGTTTTTTGACATTACAACTGTTCTTTTGAATCTAGCTCAGGGTTACTTTTATAAGTCGTTTATTATATACATGAGACACTCATTTTTAAGCTGGGGTCAGGGTTCTGTGAATGAGAATGTTCATCAACTACATGTTCTTTAATAAAATTAACTAAAGCTGCTGCTTTGTATGATCTCCTATTGTGTTTATATTATTATGTAGTTTCTTTTTGAGGTTATATTAAATGAATTTTAGCATGTAAGATTAACGAGCTTACAGGTTACTGGTTTTAAGTGTACGAGAGGTATTTTAAGGAGTATTGCCGACTTTTTAGTGGGAGTGCGCCCTTTATTTAAAGACACCCATATCGTATCAACTTGGGAGCGACACGCAAGAATTCACTTAAAGTTTTATTGTGTTTCTATATAATCTTTATATATATATTATGAAAATGGTCTTTGTTTGAGGCTCAATCACGCCTAAACCACTGATCGTATGGACATAAAAGTACCACCATTCGATGCGAAATTTATTCTAGGTGGTTTATGGCTACTTATTTTTAGAATTCCAAAGTTCCTTTCTATTAAAATTCATCCAGCGAAGCGGGCGGGAACGGCTAGTATATTATGTATAATTTGGTTTAGCTTTATGGTGTAGCTGTAGCATCTGAATTATCTTATATGTAAAATTGATCTTAAATTATATATCAGTTTGTTGGCGTTATGTGAGAGACTGGAGGAGAGTGCCGGTACATTGTGCTACCGAAGCTTCAGCATGGAGTGCACGAGTCTGGAGCAAGTGTTCTTCAATGTTACTGACGGGATGCAAGTTGGAAATAATTCCTCAAGTAATCGGAACGGTAAGCCTTCAATTTCTTACTAGTTTCTTCGATTTTTGAGTAAGGCCGGTGTTTCTACCGCAATTGTTTATTCTCTTTGTTGTAATGTTTTGTTATGGCAAACTATAGTCTAGCTAATAGAGAGATACCTATAGACAATAGATGCTTAAGTATCTGATTGGCTGATCTAATGCCAATTATGACTCTCGCGCCGGTTAACGTTAATCAATTGTCACCGGTCACTGGCATAGTCGCAAACATATTCATTCATCAATAGGCCCCGGTATATTCGCATCACATCAAAGTACTCGGTGTAATTTATTCATACACCGAGCGGACACACACTTAAGCACCTCAACAGAGTTCTATGTCTGTCTGAGTATGTCTGTCTATTGTTTCGCCATAACTAATTTTAAGTTTTAATATGATATGTTTTTATACGCATGCGCTTATACAGCCGGATCGTGCTGCAGCAGACTTCGCATTACACAAATTCTACGAGAAACTTTTTACCTCGCACAGCCACTTTGTAGAATCATTTCTGGCTGCAGTATTTCCGAACTGTTATGTCTTAGGCAGAGATCTATAGAGCGTACTTGCAAAATTCAAGTTCGCGTTTAATCACACTCAGCTAAGTTTTAGATTTATACAATGTTGTATATTTTATTAAAAAGAGCGCAAAAAAGAATGCTGGGATAGTTTCTTGTGCCGCTTCTTCTCTGGGATCTTCTTATCGGAGCGCCATTTGTATCCGAAGTAAAGTCTGAGCAAAGACTAAGTACGTTCTATAGATCTTATATAATATATGTATATATAGCCTTAGAAAGCTTCAAGATTAGAGAATACTTACAATTTAAAGACTTGCAACGCATCTTTTGTCCCCTCTTTTGAGGATGTTCATGGGCCTCACCACCATTCATCATGTGAACCTCTTTCCCGTTTGCCACCTTGTATATATAATAATCTGAATCATGTACTTGTAGTAGTAAGTGAAGGTTGTACTTCGAAATTTCATGTTAAACCATTTCAGAATGTATATCTATATTTCAACGAAATTTTAATGTCGTCGGTCACCTTAATTAATCTGTTTATTGCAGTCGCAGATTTAGAAACAAAAAGCACATTAAGCTCAAGTGTTAAAACCGATCGCACACCACTCGTACCACCTGAGGGTCCACTCAAAGGCAGCACGTACCAACAGTTCCAAGCATTGCTCTATGCCAGATACTTACACTACACAAGAAACAGGTGAATATTTTTATTTATTTACTAGCTGACCCGACAGACGCTGTTCTGTTAATAGAAAAAAAAATATGATGAAAGAATTCGGGATAAATGCAGTATAAGCCATCAGAAATATGTTATCATTATTTGATTAGTTAAAAATAAAACAATGGATATTGTAATATGTAAGAAATAGACATGTAGAAAATCAGACGGTTAACTGACATAGATACGGCGAGATTAGTATACTTTAGTTATTTTCATAGTATTATGTCCTATGGTATATTGTTATGGGGCAGTGCGGCCGATATTAATACTATCTTTGTGCTGCAGAAGAGGGCTATTCGCGCGATTTATAACCTAGGTCCTAAAGAATCATTAAGAGAAAAATTTAAAGAAATAAACATTTTGACTGTTGCTTCTCAATACATTTTTGATAATGTTTTGTATGTTCATAAGCACATTGAGGAATTTTCTAGAAACTGTGACATTCATAATGTTAACACGAGGAACAAACATAAACTTGTTATGCCTACTACTCGGTTGGGTCGAGTTAGTAAGTCTTTTGTTGACGATGTATATGCTTCTACAATATGATCCCAGAAAATGTACAAAACAAATGTGTTACGAAATTTAAAAGAATTGTTAAAAAACGTTTGTGTGGGAAAGGTTATTATAGCATAAACGATTTTCTATTACACCACGGACTGGGATTAAAGCGAACACCCTCAGGCTCTTTAATTATTAATGTTTATTGTACGATATTACATTGTACTCCATATTTTGCTTACGCCCATTCTTCTCAGGTCTGAGGCAGTCTCTTTTGAATGGGTGGTAGATTTTGACGTTCAATAAGTGATTATAAATCCTATTTTGAATAAAAATATTTGAATTTGAATTTGAATATGCCGTCGCGGACTTTTCTGTAGACGTATAAAAGACACACAATTCCAAAATATATTATTTTGTTATATCTCAAAGGGCTTAAACAGCGTTGTCCCTGAAAGCTCCCAGGCGGCAAATTTTTTTCCGACACCTCCAACAAATATCGTTAATTTATAAAAATGTGTATACCAAAACTTAACAAATTATATACTAAAACCTTTCTCGAGAACCGCGCTATCCAATGATGAAAGCAGCAAGAAAATTGGTACAGCAGTTTTTGAATGTATCGCGAACAGACAGATAGACAGACGCGGCGGAGGAGTTTGTTTTATAATATATAGTGATTTTAAACACACGCACTCTACCCTAAGCTTATACTATTACTTACTTATAATATTATTAATATAATATTTTTGTGTTATTTCTTAGAGTAACTTTCCTTGTTGAAACACTTGCTTAAAACTTTGTTTGTCTGCATCACGTGTCTGCATCGTCCATATTGTATTGATTTTCTGATCCATATTGCTGAAATCATTATTTTGCGCGGCGGCCATCTTGGATTTAAAAATGATCCCAAAATTGTTCTCTGCACCTTTGAGAACCTAGGACACGATATCAATATTGCTGAAATCATAGTATTATTGATTTTGTATTTATTTAGCACTCATTTTAAGTTTATTGTTAATTCGGCCTGCACTATGCAGTCTTTATTGTTGCAGAGTTAAATTTGTCTTATTTTTTTCCAATTTTTTCAATTGATCAAAGTTTCACGATAACGCATCTAATTTTAATAAATTCTCAAAATTTCAAGATTTCAGTTTTTTTTCTTTGCATTTCAATAAGCTTCCATTTTATAAACATTAAATTAATTTTTTAATTTAGGTGGTTGGTAAATTTTTTAGTTATTCCAATGCTTTCATTTGATCAAAGTTAACGATAACACATTAAATTTTAATAAATTCTCAAGATTTAAATATTTAAATTTTGTTCTTAGCATTTAATTTTTACCTTATCCGTTAGTATTCTAGAATATTCTATTCTTCCCTTTTATTAACATTAAATTATTTTTTAATTAAGGTGGTTACTGTTTTTGCTGATTGGACTCCCACCACTCTTCGTGCTAATAGCAATGGGTTTCTCGAAAATTCGTCCACCAGTTAATGATGAAATCTCTCTCAAGTTGGACCTGTCACTTTATAATGAATCCACAAATTATATAGTGTAAGTATTATTTTAAATTATTATTATTGTATTTTTTTACGCGAGTGTTACACATTTCAATAAAACACTTTTAAAGGATTAAACCGGTGTAATGGTAACTGTATTTTTACATAGATATTCATAAAAGTTATATTTTTATTTGTATTTTAGTTAATCCGACGTTTCAAGACTTTTCCACATGTCGTTTTCAGGGGGACTGCAGATGAAATGAGTCAAAGATAGAATATTTTCATAGTTGTCATTATGAAGTTTAGCGACATTTATTGCCTCGGAGGTCGTATTTGCTATAGACAGATTGTTTTGGGAAAAATTTACAATTTTGAAATTAGTCAGTTGAAAACATTTAAAAATACTTATAACCTATAAAATATTTAAAAAGGTGTAACTAAAAATATTTTTATTATATTACGTTGCGTTACAGTCCAAAACCTTCGCTACATTCTTCCCACATCGATCCCTATTTTGCTGCCAATGTTATGGAGGCGCTGTCACACACCGGCAAGGCTAGAAATTGGACAAGTGAGGTGAGATAAAATATAAATTTACTCCATTTTTATTCAAATAAAACAAATCATATAACTATATTTATAATAATATGTTTACAATAAATTAAAACTATCATAACGGGGAAGTGTCCCCAAAAAACTGGCAGGATTTCCGCGTTGTATAGCTAGGCTGATCCGTTGATCGAAATAGCTGCCAACGCTTTGGCTTCCAATAGCCCTACAGAGGCGTTATTTCTTCTCCTATTTCACAGTAAAATTATTAATTAATTATTTTTAGGATTCACCTACATGTAAATGCGTAGACAAGATGCAACAGTGCGAGATGACGGGTCAGTTGGAGCACCCAGAGCTGATGAAGTTACCAGATATTAGTACTCTTAACGAGTGGTTGATAAGCTCACAGCAACAATATATAGAAAAAAGGTGAGTGGCATATCCTCTGTTAAATTTTCAATCGGCCACACGTGGGAAATGACAGTAGATAACATAATGTAACCATTAAAACAGAAGGGAGAGAAAGAGATGTGGGCTGTGTATTTCCTTTTCCGTATTAATAAAGAGATAATAATGAAAAGGGTTATTATCGAAGTTTCCCTGCGAGACGAATCAGAGTTGAGTTGATACGTAGGAGAACCAAACTCATCCACGTATCTAGACGATTGCGAAACTGAAGTGGCAGTGGGCAGGGCACATAGCTGAACGGACAGATGGCCGTTAGGGCAGTTTGTCCTCGAGTGGCAACCACTTGCGGAAGACGCAGTGTTAGTAGGAGCTCCCGATATGGCTTTCCTAGTTATTCTAACAACCCAAAATCCTTTCACCCAATCCTTTCAGTGTAGATCGTTAAAAAAAATAATATGATTTCGAGAAATGGCCTTCTTTTTAATACAACTGTTTGTAATTGCAATTAAAACTGAATCGTAAAACACCTGTAATATATATGATATTACCTAACTATATAATATCTCATTAGTTAGACCTTTCGAACTGGTAACAATTACTGTAATTTGCACTTTTTACTTCACTAACAGTATTTCTCTAATCACAGACATAAATAAATCGTGATCCCTTTTTTCAAATAATAGAAACAATTTTAAAGCTTGACATATGTTAGACGGAATCTTTGCTAATATGGAAAATTAATGTGACATCATACCTTAACATTTTCAAATACTTGGCTGCATTTAGTGCTCGACTGACGGTCAGAGCTAACATCGGTCGAGCATAGCTATAACGATGAAAACTTAATATGAGAGCGTTCAGTCCAGTTCCAGCGCTGATGAATTGCTACCCGCGTATAGCTACGTCGCGCTGACGAGAATCGTCGGTCGAGCTCGTCGGTCCGACGTACTTCGGTCCGTACGCGCGTGTGTAACATCGTTATCAAAAACCGTTAACAAAACATCGTGTTCTGGCAATTACGAATATATTGTATTAATTTCTCCTTCAATTTGACTCTTTATAATATTTGGGTAAACATGGTATCTTCTACGTCTTTTATTCCGTAATCGTTTGAGTAAGTAGTATGCACATATTAAAAAGGTTGAAAATTTATTCATCATTCTTCGTAATTGTACACGCGCAATCAAGTTTACTCACAGCTAAGCGCTAACATATTATGAACAGCGCGTACGGGTACGCGCTACGCTCGACCGATGTCAGCGCTGACCGTCGGCTGAGCACTTAATCCAGCGTTAGTTATAAAGTGACCCTTCGGTCGTACGTCTCCTTTACTACAGTTTTATTATGCCGAATAATGGAATAATCAAAATATTGGACACAGTTTGCATCATTGTTTGCTTGGTTCTGTTGACAAGCCCCCATTTTAAGGGGCCACTGCAAGGAAGTGTTATGAAAAAGGAGAACAAACGAGTGTACGATTTAGCTGATATGAAATGATGATTCACCAGAGGATTCACAAGAGCGTTGCCCACATCATTAAAAAACATAAGAAAAATTTCAGATACGGCGGATTTTCTGCTTCCCTGGTGAATAACGCGACGCATCTGATATCCTGGTACAACAACAAGGGTCACCACGCACTGCCGGTGTATCTGAACGCGATCAATTCCGCACTGCTCAAGACACTATCAGGAAATCAATCTGCCACCATTACCTTGTACACCCACCCCATGAAGATATCCCATGAACAACTTAACAAGGGTAATGTGTAAGTATAATATTAGTTATAACAAGTACGTCGATTATTTTCGAATAAGCTCAATGCTTTTACCAGGATGCCGGCTGATTGTGGGTACCACAACAACGCCTATTGCTGCCGTGAGCAGTAATGTGTAAACATGTTTGTGTTTCGGTCTGAAGAGCGCCGTACCCAGTAAAATTATTGTGCAAATGAGACTTAATATCTTACGTCTCAAGGTGACGAGCGCAATTGTATTGCCGCTCAGAATTTTCGGGTTTTTCAAGAATCCTGAGCATTGTAATGGGCGTATCAATTACCGTCAGCTGAACGTCCTGCTCGTCTCGTCCCTTATTTTCATAAAAAAAATTGTGAGTATGTGTATAAACTATACATATTTACAATAATAATGTTGTTACTATACAATACTAAATGTTGCTTTGTCGTTTTATGTTCAAATTGTATATTTTTTTTATTTTCCGGTTTATGTAGTTTACAACTAAAACTTGTGTTGTACAACTTTTGGAAATTTCAACGGTTAACGTGTTTGTTTTTTTGTTTTGTTTTTATTTATTATTGTAATACTGTTGTTTCTTCATTATAAAAAATAAATATATGAATTATATTTTTTATGTTTTTCACCACAGATACCAACATATAGCAGATGCTGGTATTTCTGCCATTCTCTTATTGGCATACAGTCTGGTGAGCGCTGGTTCTGCTATCTACCTCGTCACCAGTAGGGTCAATAACGAAAAACGCCTCCAGCTGCTCTGTGGGGTGTCTCCCGCGCTGTACTGGACCACTGCTCTGTTGTGGGATATGGGAGTAAGTTTCGTGTTAATGTTTATGATTTGATGTGCCTTTCATTTATATTCTTCTCGAGAGTATGTGTGTTAAGAGGACGCGGCTGAAGTTGCTCTGTATAATATATTCAACGTATACTGAGCAGAAGAGTGTTGAGATAAGGGTCGAAGATATAGGTAAGGCTTTACTATAGCACACGTGCTATAGAAAAACTAAGTAAGTAATCACCGTCTTTTTGTTATTTAGTAACACATTAAAACATAATATGACAGATACTGATCATGACAGTATAATTGGAGTTGTAACGCATCTTGATCTGAGGCCTCCTCACATAACGCTGCCACCGTCAAGTTTTCCCTTCTGAACTCACCTCAAAACACTCCTGAAAACATCCTACTTACCCCCCTCTCTGAATCATGTCTTCCTTTTTGTCAGTTAATTTTTATTAGTAACTTTTACCTATATAATTTTTGTAACTTGTCATAAGTAACAGAGCTTTGCCTACCAACACAGGCGATAAGCTTACTTGGAGACATATGCCCCTAGTTTTTATGAACTTATTGTTAAAGAGATAAACATTTTTTTATTTTAAGCCATTGCAATGAACTACATCGGCGGCACCCACGCCTTTCGAACTGCAATGTAGCCAGCACAAATGTGCCTCTCTCTACTACGTAATAACTGTGGGACTGCCTTAGTAAAAATTTAAATTTAGTTTGAAACGTGCAGTGATTTGATATAATATGTTTGCAATAGTATTAGTAATTACAGTGTTACGATTTGCGACGAAGTATAATCCGGCTTATTTTGAAAGCGAACAGTTGCTTAAAAAGTAGTGGACCTCGGCTATTTCCGTTTTTTACAAGATTATAGCCGTCATCTGTCAATCTATCAATGACTGCACGTTTTATACAATCGAATGAATTGCTTTTTTCTTGGAGAGTTTCGCTAGGCTGACTGCCTTAGCCACATAGAGGTACGAAGGCAGTTCCGCCCCGGATGAAACCGCTCATACAGTTTTATATCATACGGCTATAATTCGTTACTAAAATTTGTGTTGACAGGTGATATTATTTAACATGATGACCAGCGTGGTAATTCTGGAGTTATTCCATTATCCTGTGTTCGTCGCAAGGAACAATCTGCCCGCTATCTGCGTCTTAATACTTTTATATGGGTAAGTATTAAATTTCTCAACCAATTTAGGAGGAAAAGGAGTAGGTTCTCAAGACACTTGTTTTTTTTTTCACCAGCATTTATGAAGCGATTTTGAATCTTCTGCTAAGTTTTACTAATCGTAATTACTGTACCCACCCAGCAACTGTGAGCGCTATTGCTAACATACTTAATCATATCATGTGCTTAAATATAAGCTCATACATCTCTGTTCCAAATTATACAGTCCATTTCATCGTTTTGAATTGATATTGACTTCGAAAAAAATATATAAATTGATTGATAACATATTAAACGCGTTCCAATTTTGAATTATTTAAATAAAAATAAGAGGTTTTAAGTCGTAACAATATTTACGGCCAGACTCTTTTTTATCAATTTACTATTCAGAGCTAAAACGTTGCAAAATAATAGCAAGTAGCAAGAAATTGTATTTATTCTTAAATATTCCTGTTAAAAAATTTAGAATCTCTATAGACCATTTAAAGAATCAGCTTATGCAGATTTGATCTGAACTTAGCTTTATATAGCCCTTATGCCTGACCACACTATCAGAATCAAGAAGTTGCATAAAAATAGCAAGTAACAGGAAATTGTATTTTTTCTCGACTATTCCTGTAAAAAATGTACAATCTCTATAGACCATTTGAATATTTGGCCCACGTCTTGAGACACGAGAGATACCAACTGCTCCAACTTATAATAATGGGCAAAGTTGAGGACAAATCACGTGCTAGAAGAAGAAAAAAATCCTGGTTGTTTAACTTCCAGGAATAGACAAGGATTGCCAGCTTAGAAATACTATTTCGCTTGGCGCAAGACCACGAAAATCCTCTTAGCTGACGGCCAACCTCCAGTTGTATTAAATTCCTCTATACCCTAGCTGGGGCAGAGGGCATCCACAGTGCATCTCCATCGCCAACGGTCCTGAGCATCTCTCTTGATTTCACTCCATGTCTTTCCGATGTCTTTACCTTCGTCAATGACAGTCAGCCACCAGGTTCGCTTTGGACGGCCACGTTTGCGTTTTCAGCCTCCAGTTGTGGAGAGGCACAATAAAAAGAAGATAGACCATTTAGAGAATCAATTTATGCAGTCTTGATCTGAACTTAGCTTTGTATAGCCCGCAGGCTTGTCCATACTTTTTATATTGTTCACTATTGTCCATTTTTAAATCAATATGTTCATAGGTATGCTTGTGCTGGCGTGGTCCACACGACGGAGAAGTTGTTCAAGGAAGCCAGTCTCGCAAATATGGTCCTCTTTTGCGGTAATACCTTCGTCGGTACGATTGGCACCGCCATCCTACTCATCTTAGACATTATATCAGATTCTGATGTAAGTATCACTAAAGTTGACGTTGTTTCAAATATTAATTCACTAGCTCTTACCCACGGTTATGCTCGCCTTGATGTCCTTATGTAACCTTCCGAAATCAGCGAGTGCCCCCGCGCCGCGGTATACCATAGATTCGGCGTGATTTTGGCGCGCTCACAGCGGTATGTCCATACGTATTATTTTACGTGTATTAATAGATTGCTTGTAATGAGGATGATTTGAGTGACTGTATTGCAACAAGCTATAAAACCATGCAAAATAAACCATCTGATAGACAAAATAAGGGACAGAACTTGGCTAGGGCGGCAAACCAGTGCCGTACGGCACTTTCGATTTTGGTGTATCTGAAAAATCTAGTACCCTGGGGCACTTGCCGATTTCGGAAGGATAAGGGACAAATATTATCATTGAAATGAAAATATAATTTGTACATACTTTTTATACCAGCATCTCATAAACATTTTATAAGAATTCTAAGATTCAGTCAATTAAAAAAAAAACTAAAAACTGCTTTATTAAAAGTTTTTGATGCTCCCCAGCTATCTTCATCTCCTCTCTCCGTGTAGGTACTTGATAAATTCTTAGACAGATTGTATTTATTGTACCTATGGGTGGAAATATTATCATTCGAATTATAGTTTGGGTCAGATTACCGTTTACTTATGATAATAATCAATATAAATGGATCAAATCTAAGCTACTTTTAATGAGATAGCATACTTTTAACATTATATTGTGTATTATACTAAATAATATAGTTAATTTTATTATTAATTGATTTCAGTCTACGGATTATATTCGTTGGTTACTGCACAAGATATTCCTGATAAGTCCGCAGTTTTGCCTCGTTGATGGCTTGTTAGAAATTGCAAAGAACACAATACAATCACAGGTACGTACATGTTTGTTTTTTTGTTGTTATACCACAGAGTAGGGATAGATACTTTCGTCCTTATTAATATTGATTTAGTTCCTATATTGAAATTTAGATGGCGCTTTAAGGAGATTATAAAAAGACTACTCTATTTTGGATTTGTGTTTTGTGTAACATTTAATGCACTTATGGCTATTAATATTATTTTATTTTAAAATTACTTCCTCTGTACATTTTGTGGTTTTGCCATGCCTCTTGGGAAAGTGCTTTTAGGTGGTCTACGGATACGTCTGTCCTTCTTTGACCTGTTACGCACCACTGTTGTGGGCTATGTTGATACAATATTTATATCTTCTAATTAATTTTATATTTGAAGGTGCTTCAGCAGTTCGCCATGGACACATATCGCGACCCGTTCAACACTTCCCTCATCTTCTATCACTGTGTCGCTTTGATTTGTGTCGGTACCTTGCTCTTCTTACTCAATCTGGCCATTGAGTACAACATGTTCGAGCTCATGTTTGTCAGGTTTGTTCAGTATAAAATTTACAATTTTATAAGTGTAATTTTTGTACATATCAACTAACTATAGTAATGTATAAATATTATCCATTTTACACTAAAGTTCTTAATTACATACCGGGCATTTAGAATGGTAAAAATCTAATGTATAAATGCGAAACTACAATGACACGCGGTAAAAAACTAAGGGCATGAACTTTTATATTTGTTATAGTACAGTATGTTCGGCTCGGGCTTGTTAATTGTCAGCTCGTTATATTTTATAGTATGTAATTGTAATCCATACTATTGCTGCTACGAAATAACATGTACAAATTCTCTATGAAACGCCTTTTGATGGACTTAAAATTTCCGTACATTTACCGTTGTAATTTATATTTTTTTTACACTATTGGAAAGTAGAGATTATGAAGAACAGAAAACAGACCAAGTTTTTGAAATAAGCTGATATTTTTACGTCTGAATTTTCAATTGAAAATAAGGGTTCTTTTTTGATACTTTTGTCAAAATAAGATGAAAATATAAATATTTCAATTCTAATAAATTACAGTGTATTTGGGACATAAAAAGGTAAATTTTCACCAAATTTCGCGAGAAAAAAATAGTATTGAAAAAGATAAAAAAAAACTTGTTTTTTTTTTTAATTTTTCACATAAATTTTGAGGTAATGTCAAAAAATTGTAAATATTTTTACTACCTACAACTTTGCCATTTGCCTTATTTCCATAGGACTTGCAGTTTTGCCGGCAATCGAGATAAGCCGTTTTTTACCCTTTTCCACTTCCCGACCGCGCGTAATTTATTTTTCTTTGTATTTCTGTTAATTATATTCTCTTCCATTTCCACTGGGTTTTATTCTACTATTATTTTTTTTGGTGGCAAAGTTGAAATATTATTTTTCGAACCATAGTTCTAGCCTCTGAAAGTACGACATAATTTTACTTTGCCACTTTGAGCACTTCACTCGAAGTGACTATTATTATTTTCTAAATGTTTGTGCTAATGAATTATTAAATTAATTAAATAATAATTGTGCTATCTATTTAAATTATTTAAAAGTAAATTGTACAACCAGATTCAGTGGAGCGAAGTACGAGGCGACAAGTGGAGTGAGTTCTGAAGTCAAGAGCGTGGCGCGCGAGGAAAGACGTGTGCGCGCGGCCGTGGCACCGCTCCGACTGAGAACTATCGGAAACATAAATGCGGGTACGTTGAAAATGTAGGTTATTTGCTACCAATATTCCTCCCTTGAATGTGTATCCAAACCAAGTTCCTTACATTCCTGAAGTATGACATGTATAAATGTATGTACGAACCCTACCCTTATTATTATGTAGAATATTTGTTCGCGAGTCCGGCGCGTTGTACTATGGCTCGCACCAACTCACATATTATTTATACCGAGGTCTCTCTCCGCTCTCAACGCTCTTCTTAAATTCAACGCTGATTGTAATATATTTTATTTGTGAATGGATGGCAGGCGATTTTAACAGAGTGTTTGCATTTTTGTGGGAGTGAAAGATGAAGGGTGTTTGGATGTTTATGTATTAGTATATTACGGTAACTATTGTACTTATTTTGTTTGTGTATAAATGAATGTACAAATACATTTATCTATACTTCTATACTAATATTATAAAGAGGAAAGATTTGATTGTTTGTTTGTTTGCATTGAATAGGCTCCGCAACTACTGAACTGATTTGAATAATTCTTTCACTGTTGGGAAGCTACATTATCCCCGAATGTGTGGCTATATAATATTTTCAAAAAAATTAGGGACCCCTACAAAAAGTCCAGTAATGTTACCCAAGGTGTAAAAATACGTACGCGAACAAAGTCGCGGGGCATCAGCTAGTTAAAGTATAAATAACCGAATAAATTAAAACTCAACCAAATAATAAACAAGCTTTTAGCTACATAATTTTATGTAATATTCACTAAATACCTTAACCATATTGTCCACTTCTACTTATAATAGTATAAAAATAAGCGATTTGAAAAAGAGAACATTTTTATTTTCATTAAAGATTCTGAATTCAATTTCAATAAATATTATTTGTATCCAGCATTCTATATTCCTGAATATTATTGATACAAAACTTATGAACTAAATTCTTTTAACTCAATTTGTAGTTTGTTTAATTTTTGTCCCCTCATGACCTTATTTTCACGGTTACAAAGTATTTTACTGATAAAGGCAATTAAAAAAATTTTGACATATGCTTTAGATGCTTCATTAGACTTATTATTGAAAACATAAGGAAAATAATAATTATTGAATGTTTAATAGTGCTAAAAACTACTAATTAAATGAAATGATGATCAAATATCACGCCCATAATCGATTTTTCCAATATTTAATGAATGAACAACCTCAGAGAATAAGATATACCAAGACTTGGAACAGTTGGCTCAGTTGGTAAGAGCACTCGGACGTAACCCCAGAGGTCACGGGTTCGAGTACCACATCGTTTATAACTTATGATTACAAATTTAATTTGCATAATAACTGTGTATTTTGTTTCAGGCTTTGTAGACTCACAAGAAAGTCTTAAGATTAATTCATTGAACCGAGGCACATCAGTGACCGGCGTAGGAAACAGTGACGTCATTTCCTGCGTGGGCATCAGCAAGGCATACCCCACACTGACAGGCTACAAGCTGGCAGTAGACAACTTAACACTCGGAATACCTTCGGGACAGGTAGCATTATATATATATAACTAAATGCAATGACGTTTTATACATAGAGACAAATCGCGTTACATAAAAACAAAGCAGAAATTTGTACATGCCACAGATAAAACCATAGTAAGCTTCAACTGCTATATTTATACATTGCTGTATTTCCTCCAGAAGTTAGAAATATTCTTGTTCAATAAGCAGTAATGTAAAATATTTATTTAAACAGTTCAGATTTGATTTGGACAGTGATAGTTGACAAAGGACTAAAGGAAAGTATGATTACATTGTCATTAAGCACACTTTTGCCGTTTAGCTATCAGACTGCGAATGATATTAGCCTAGCCAAACTCTCTAAGAAAAGAGTGACTCACTCGATTGTATGAAACGTGCAGTTATTGATAGATTGACAGATGACGGCTATTATCTTGTAAAAAACGGAGATATCCTAAATCCACTACATATTAAGCAACTGTTCGCTTTCAAACTGAGCCGGATTATACTTCGTCAAATGATTGCAAGTTTCGTACTAAATTAAATTAAATGTTTTACTTCGGCAGTTCCGTCTATTATTATGTAGTATTAAATGATTTGAAGTTTTCTTTTCCTTTTTGAATCTGGAAAACGGTTCAATGTCCGAGTTCTGTTAGCATTAGAGGTCATCTCCACGAGCGACTTATATAAATACCGTCCTGACACGTATACACTCTCATAGAACAGTCCTCCAATACAGTCCACATTACCGGCTTATTCTTGAATCTGAACTGTTTTTAGATTACTGTCATACCATCTGTAAATCTTACTATTTTTCTTTTTAGTGTACGGCACTTGTAGGACAGAACGGTGCGGGTAAGTCAAGCACGTTTGCGATGCTGACAGGGGAGTGTCCCCCTTCCGGCGGACAGCTCTACGTGCAAGACACACCCGCATCTCCTCGACATCTGCGAAACGCCCTTATAAGTAAGTAGACATTATGCATCACGTAGAGGTGTTAGAGTCCTATGCCAGGGACTTTAGAAAGAAAACTAGTGGACTGTAACACTTCTTATAATATTATAAATTACTACAGCACAATAATTTGGTAAATTGATATCAGAGCAGAAATACGTATGCGTCGTTCGTTGAGACGTAAGTATCCATAGGTCACTGGTTCATATCCGGCTCGAAGGACCATTTGTTAGGGTCCTATGCAGAGATTTAAGAAAGAAAACTTGTGGATTGTAAGACTGTTTTTAATATTACATATTACTACAGCTCAATAATTTGGTTAATGGATATCAGAGCAGAAATACGTGTGCGTCGTTCGTTGAGACGTATGTATCCATAGGTCGCTGGTTCATATCCGGCTCGAAGGACCATTTGTTAAAATCCTATGCAGGGATTTAAGAAAGAAAACTTGTGGGTAAATGGATTTCAGATTAGAAATGCGCGTGCGTCGTTCGTCGAGACGTAAGGTGAAGTGCCGGCCGGCGGCCACTCCCCGGATCTCATACGTCATCCGATACGCCCCTACAAGAGGCACTTAGTGAGCACTTATTGTAGCACCTTCATAAAAAAAATCTGCACAATGTCTTATACCGGTATTGTTTTACGTACATTCTGTTAGCATTACCAACATATTTATAAATTTAATTCATTTAAATTTTAATACTTGCTTGATTTTGTTTGATTGACATGATTTATTTAATAATAAATTAAATCGCGAAATTGTAATCATCTTTTAAAATGTAAAATATAGACAGTCAACTGACAACACCAATATGGCGTTGTCAGTTGACCACGAATACAGGCATTCAAGTTGTAACTCCGGTACGGGGTGGTCGATTAAAATGTTTGAAATTCTATTATTAGAGTAAATTGTTACTAAATGCGATCTTTCATAATTATAAGGTTTTGATCTCAAAACAGTGAATAGTGCTAATAATTTATCTTATATATCTTATATATAATTATCCCCCGCTTTCTTAGAAAAAAATCTTAACCTTTCCATCACTTAGTTTGTCATTATTATAGAGTAGTCAAATGTGTCGATAATATACGTAGTAGCGATAATTTTTTATCGTTGACGAGCTCTGCTTAATTCATTGCTATTTTTTTATTGTATCTTGCAATGAATAGCAAATGAAGGCAAATAAGATGTAGGCAAAATGCCATATACTGCCCTGTGGTATCGACCCTTTCAATTATATCGTCAGGCACAGGGGTGGGACGCCTTAAAGTGACGTTTTCAGAAGACTGTAGAGCCATCTGTTAGTTGCCCCGAAAATGAAAGCTTTTGCAGCTGTCATTCGTTTTGAAACCTTTCAACTTTTCTTTATTTGTGTACTGCCCACTGGTCATAAAATGGCGGCTACGCCTAGCGTTTGCACATGTATGTAGCTCTCGTGTTCTTTTTTGCATATTTACACTACTAAATCTATCCTTTTTGTTCTATGTTGTGACAAAATTAGATAACTAACTCTACGCGCAATTTCAACATGGTAAAAAATTGCAATACCTACATTAAAAAGTAGAGTTAGTTATTTAATTGCGTCACAACATTAAAAATGAATTTTATAATTTCGAGCTTATATATAGTTATTTTCGGGGCCAATCTCCAGATAGCGCCAGATTTCAAATAGACAGCCCATAATGCGTAGAGAGGGCTCTCTTTTCCCTATATATTATTATACTCTTTGGTCAGACATAATGTGTGTCAGTTTACGAGTCGAATATCGTACATCACGTTGCGCTCTGTCAGCAGTTGCGCTGGCGCGTGCCGTGTTTCCACATTTTTCCCCAGTCCACGTTCTAGTATCAATCGGTTCGCTTGCGTATAACCAATACCATTTTCGCCATTTTAGACTTATTTCAATAAACCTATTGTTCTAAAGTCTCGTTTAATTTATGAACCATACATAAATTAATCTGTACGGCAACCATAAGCCGTACAGTCAGCAAAGGTGGCTGCTATTCGAATCAAATATAATATTATGTTGTTTTTCAGCTAACGAATTGTTTCAAGTTCAACTAACTATTTAATTAATTTTAACTTAGTGTAATTATATTCGAAATAAAAACATAACGGTATGACGTTAAAGTCAGTAGCGGATTTACAGATTTGGCGCCTGCAGGCTATTCAATTTTGCCGCCTCAAAATTTTGATATCTTAGTCTACAAAATCATATCAATTTTCTATCAATAAAATTCCAACTTTATGATTTGTGCTACATCACCCTTGTTACATCAACTTTTCCCGTATGGTTAGTATCATTGAGAACTATGGTACCGTGTTAGATCATTAATTTTTAGAATAACGCAAAAGCGATTCGATATTATTTCAGGGTTAACACATTTCTCGTTGTCATAGATAGACTCATATCGGAATTAACGAGAAATTGTTATTTTAATTAATAAAACGTTTAGCAATTGTTTATGTAGAGATATTTATTATTTAGCATTGTATATAGGACTATATGTCGATTTTTGTGACATATTTTAATTTCTCTCAAATTTTCGAAACTCGTATTTTGTGTGTGTATATATTTTTTTTACAATTTGTAAATCGAATTAAAAAAATTGTGAACTAAATTTGCCGCTCCTTAAAATTTGCCGCCCTAGGCTCCAGCCGGCTGCTGGTAAATCCGCCACAGGTTAAAGTTAGCGCCGAAATGAGTGCTACCTACAATAATAATAAAAATGATAAATTATTTTATTTCAAAGATGGCATATACATGCATTCAACAGCTACAAATGCTTTTGTGTAAATTAATGAACAAAAATCAGTTTGGTTTCACTAGGGGCTTATCAACAATAAATGCGGGTACTAGACTCATTGAGCACATCTTTAACGCCTGGGAAGAGTCACAGGATGCATTGGGCATTTTTTGTGATTTGTCAAAAGCATTTGACTGCGTCCACCATGAAACTTTACTCCTAAAACTAAAACATTATGGAGTGAAAAATAGAAAATAAACCCTAAATCTGTTAAAATCATATTTAAGCGAAAGAGTTCAGATAGTCGGTGTAAATGGCAAACGGTCTTCGGGTAAACCTGTGGGAATAGGTGTTCCACAGGGTTCTATTCTCGGTCCTTTCTTGTTTCTTATATATATTAACGATCTACCGTTTGTGGTAGATGATAGCCATGAGATTGTATTGTTTGCTGATGATACTTCACTTATTTTTAAAGTGAAGCGACGTGCGGATATTGATGACGAGGTAAGCAATGCACTCTCAAAGATAGTGCGTTGGTTTGAGACGAATAATCTGCACTTAAACAGTAAAAAAACGAAGTATTTACGGTTCATTACACCAAACACAGCGGAGGTACAAACCAACGTACTTATAAATGACCAGAGATTGGAACTTGTGGACACTACGGTCTTCTTGGGTATCACGTTAGATAAAAAGCTTCAGTGGGGTCCACATATTACCCATCTAGCAGATAGATGGCATATGCAGTTAGAAAGATTAGAGAGTACACGAATGTTGCGACCGCTAGATTAGTGTACTTTAGTTATTTTCACAGCATCATGACGTACGGTATATTACTATGGGGTCATGCTGCTGACATTGATATAGTGTTTGTTTGCACTGCAAAAGAGAGCTGTTTGTGCTATATATCAGCTTGGTTATAGACAGTATCTCAAAGAAAAATTTAAAGAAATAAATATTATGACTGTTCATTGTCAGTACATTTATGAAAATTTAATATATGTTCACAAAAATCGTCACCTGTTTGCTCTTAATAGAGATTTTCATTATAACAACACTAGAAATAAGGGATTGCTTGTAACTAATTCTAGTAGGCTTCATAAGATACAAAATAGCTTTAAGGGTAAATGTATATACTTGTACAATAAAGTCCCAGCCACTGTTCAGGCATTATCTATAAATAAATTTAAATATTTAAAAAAAATGGCTCTGTCGTAAATCCTATTACTCCACTGCTGAATATCTAAATGATCGGACAGCCTGGGACTAGATTGTGATTATTTTATAGCGATAGAAATGACTGTACAATATTGTATATTTTTATTGAAAAGAGCGCAAAAAAAGAATGCTGGGAGAGTTTCTTGCGCCGCTTCTTCTCTGTCAGAGCGCCATTTGTTTCCGAAGCGGTAGTAGTATCTAGTAGTATAAGAAATGACATCAAAAAGAATTCTAAAGGAATCAATTTTGAGAAAATAAATGCCTTTTATGCTTTTTTATACATTTGGGTGGTTGAGACTTCCCAGTAAGTAGTCTTAGGACACATATATTGGAAATATATCGCAACTTCCTTAGCGGATACATAATATTTGATAAACAATATAGAAATAAACAAAAATGATTAAAAACACATTAAATTAAAATAGAATGAATACAATATTAACAATTATTATATTTGAAAGAGCGACATCTCAAGTCAATTTCCTAATATGCAATTATTGGGATTGAGCAGGTTATCAACTGTAAAGTATATCCAGTAGATGGTTGACAGTTTAACAAGACAGACATTGTCTCAGTTGGTAAGAGCTCTCGCACGAAACCCGAGGTCCCGGGTCCGAGTCCCCCCACCGTTCATAAATTTTGGTTACAAATTTAATTTTAAATATTTGCCATGTTGTTTTTCAAAAATGCGTATTGTTTTAGGTTATTGCCCCCAACGAGACGCCTTAGACCCGCTCCTGACTGTCACAGAAACTCTGAGGCTTTACTGTAAGCTGAGAGGAATCACAGAGATGGACGATGTGAGTTCAACTAACCTATTAGAACTGTATTAATTTTATCATATATCTAAGAGTGCTATTACACTCTCTTTTTTATAAATCTAACCTTAATATATATTATAAATTACATGTCACGTTGTTCGTCCGCGACTGAACTAATGACCGGATTTTAATGGGGATTACTTCATGGAGTACAGTTTAGTCCAACTTGAGAGATAAGATAGATATATTTTTTGTTTTGTATTGACATATTTACTATGGGAGAATTTATTGTTGCACGGTTTGACAGTTCCACTGTGAAAAAATTTCATTATAACATCAGGGAGCATTTTTTACGAAATCATTCTTGATGTTGTGAAATATTAATAATAAATTCATAAAAAACAGTATTTAATTTAATATTTACAGAACAACGTCTGTCGGGTCAGCTAGTACTTATTATAAAATTTTCTATAGCAATAAATAGAGTGCCGGTTTTTTCCTTCGGTTATCTGTGAAAACTACTGAACCAATCAAAATAATACATATACTATTAGATGCAGCGTGTTTCGGAGAAAGTTTTCGTATATCACACTATATCTAAACCTTCTCTTATAATATTTTTCGACTTAGAAATATAATTTATCCGCAATACAAATAATTCAGGGAAGAACATTTAATTGAATATCACAATTCATACAATGAGCGAGCGCGGGCACTTTTTTATATATTGTGGAGATAAGTTTAAAATAACGTAGGAGTAAGAATAATGGCTATTAACATACATAACCCACCTCCTTCCCATGCTCTTACGGTCATCAAGACCTAGGTACTGTTCACGACGGATCGCTTGATAGTTGTGATTACTTCTGTAAGTTCATCATAGGCGGTATGTTAAATTTGTTAGTTGTAAAGCGCACTATTAATGATTTTCGCAAAATGTCTAGTATATAAAATGAATTTTATTACCAATTTATTTTACAAAAATAGTATATGTAAAATAAATTAGTAATAAAATTTTTGATAGTACAAGGCTGGTTTAATTAACTAAACCCCACAGTATTTATACCGCGAATCGGGAGTGGTAGTAAGGTAAAAAGATCAGTTTTCGTTCAGGTACCGACCGAAACAACGGGGGATGTACCGGATTTGAGGTCCGGTACATTTTCTTGACTCCCTAGAGGTTATCATTTTTTAATGCTTCCCCACAAGGCCCTCTCCCACTTTCTGGGGGCGACCGACCACAACTACGGCTTCGTCCTCGGGCATTTCCGTCTTGCTTTTCTTCTCCTCTTCCTGAATTGTTCCTTTCTCTGTCTTCGTCACCGTCTTGGTTTACCCCTCCATCACTCTCCGGTCGCGGTACAAACTTGCGGCAAGTCCAACCAACCTCGAGAAGTTTACCTCCGAAGATATAAGATCTCCGTAATGCACTGGATTTTCCCCTCTAGATGGTCTTTAGATGGTCCAGCAGTTCACCTCTCGCCCGATCGTATAGGCTGCATTCCCACAGCACGTGGTCGCTGTACTCATCCGCCGCGCCACATGTACAGGTGCCGTCCCCTTTGAGCCCCCGAAGCCTGTTCCCTAAGCCTCCCGTTGAACATGCCAATGCTCCGTTAACAGTTACGACGTGTAATGTTCGGGATGCACCCACGTCGCAAGAAGTCTATCCCCGACACATGGGAAGAAGCGATTGAGATCTCCACTCTCTTCACATTAACATGCAGTTGAAAGACAGTTAAAATTAAAAAATAATGTTTCGTTAATAGCTAATACGACGAACAATGGAGATGTTTGAGCTGTCGAAGTACGCCGACGTCCGCAGCGGAGTGCTCAGCGGTGGCAACAGGCGGAAACTGTGCACGGCTATCGCTTTCATGGGCAGGACTCCGTTGGTGTTACTCGATGAGCCGACCAGGTAATGCCGTCTTTGATTGTAAACAGATAAAGAACAACTGGAAATTTAGTAGATTATCATCATATCAGCCGGAAGACATCCACTGCTAGCCATTTGCTTCCCAAAGATCTCCACGACAAAACGGTCCTGCGCTGCCCTCATCCAACGTATTCCGGCGATCTTGACCAGATCGTCGGTCCATCTTGTACCGACTAAATATAATACAGTCTTCTAAATATGTCAACTAATTTTAATCCAAATAAAACAAAATAAATTGAAGTATTTTTTGAAATAACAAATTTCACACTGAATGCCATATAATTTTATCACTACAGAAATTAAGCCTATTGTCCAACTGCTTACACTTAGATTATAATGACTCTTACTCGTATTGACTAGTTGTTTGTCCCACTTTACTCGTGTAGAATTTGAACGAAAAATAATTATGGAAACATGTGGTACATTATTACAACGCCTTTTCATAGTACGCTATTTCAATATCCCGTATAACACGGGCAATTTCCCATATAACTCTGGGATTTCCCAAATACATATTTCTGTACTTTGAAATTTATAATGATTTGTACAGTTTATAATGAGCTTTTCGTAACTTTGGACGTGTGTCAGTTATTACAAATTTAATTTATGAAATTTGTGTCTTAAAAACCTTAAAAAAAAGTAAAACTAAGCAAACAATTGGAAATACTTGTTAAACAATAACTACGAATTTTGATTAATTATTATTATTATTACGAATTTTTAAAAACGCGTTATACTTGAATACGCCTATAACACGTTTTCCTGTACTCTTAACTCCCGCCAAGAACACAGATTTTAGTTCCAATATATTATACTTACAGTGGTATGGACCCGGGATCCCGCGCGTGTGTGTCGCGGGGGTGTGAGGCGGCCTGTCGGTCAGGACGCGCCGTGTTACTGTCGACTCATGCACTGCACGACGCCCGGCGTGCGGACAGACTCGCCCTCATGGACGCGGGACGACTGGCCGCCTTACTCGATCTGCACGACCCACGGGACAGGTGATCACTCACAACATACTTACGTCATATGACATAACATAATTGAATTAAGATATTGATTTTGTTTATTCATATTTAAAACCTAAATTAATAACATATATAACAATGAAAACACTAATTAAATCGACTAATAAATAGAAAAGTTATAGGGATTTTAATATTTTGGATTAGACAGAGATAGCCATAATGAAATATGACGTCACATCTTAAATTTGCCACAGTAGCTTAATACAAATTTTCTTTTGCGAGACAGGGATAGAAGACCCTTACAACAAGATTTTTAATGCCTGTAACTTTGTATTTCTTTGTTTGATTTTAATTTTATTTTCAGTTTACATCATTATTTTTGTCTTGGTTTATAGTAAAATAAATTACTCAACTACCCAAGTACACGAGAAATCAACTAGATATTTTGATCTCTATTGACGTGACACGTATCAAAACAGCTAATATATTATATTCGCTGCACATAATACCTCTCTTCTTGTAAGTATAACATGTGAAGATTTTTTTTATCGTGAGACAGGACTTATTATACTTACTATATTATACTCTGCTCAATATGTTGCAAGGCCACTTGCAACTTCAGTTTTTACACTTGATTCTTCTGTTTCACTTCAACTAAACTAAATAGGTACTTAAATTATCTTGTCTAGCAACCCAGATGATATCAATCCTTTTCGCATGTTCCCACTTAATTAAATAATTTTTATTTTTTCCAGTCCCTATAAATAGTTAATATCAATGTTCTTTTGAGTTATCGTGATTTAAGTTACTATTATACCTGACACTACAAAGATTATTTATATAGTTTTTCAAGTAAAGTAAAAATATTTCAAAATATTCCAAAATAGATAAATAATAAAAAAACAGACAAAGGAAACGACGCATTAACGTCTTTATTAAATTTGAATGGACTCTCTTTCAAGTCCAAATTATAGTAACAAAAATTATATTTTGTCATACTATTATAATTATTCTAATGTCTTGGAAACATAGTCTAGATGGATTATAAAAATAGCAACTTACCAAATATTGGGTTAAACTTCGAAAACAAACAAACTTATGCGTATTTCACTATCACGTCGGCGGCCGATAAGGATTGAAGTCCCCGCACCCATTTTTAACTTAACGTTGACGTTAACTTGTATGCCAACATCCGATTGTCTTTGATTTAATTTGTACATAATTTAGCAGACTTCTATTCTATTATAAGTTCAAAGTAAAAAAGCAATTTCTAATAACAAAATAAGGCGGGAAATCGAATGAGGTCGTGTGGATTTCGTCATTGTTCCATATATAGGTCATATTACGATCCTCGAACTGTTACATATGGCCCAGCGGTACGCAAAGAAAAGAATGGGAATTTCTTCCGAGAGAGGCTGAGCAGCTCCGAGGTGGTGGTGAATGGTAAAATGTATAACTTTGACATATTATGATGATTTTTTTACATTGTTGTTACAGAGTGGGCGGTGGTCATATGATCTGCGCGCGAGTCCCTGCAGGATCAGCTCGTGATGTTTGGACTAAAGTGCGATTGCGCGCGCCGCATGCCATCCTCTCTGTGCTCCACAGAGAAGCTCTACATTTTCTCTTACCAAGCTATACCAAAAGTAATTCAATTTGTAGAGTTTAGACTTTTATCATAACTTTAGACATATTTAATTATGGACTCACTATATACTTGCGACTGCAATTGAGATATTCTTATTTTTATATATGAAAATAAGGGACAAGACGAGCAGGACGTTCAGCTGATGATAATTCATGTGTCCTACCCATTACAATGCAGTGTCGCTCAGGATTCTTGCAAAACCCAAAAATTCTGAGCGGCACTACAATTGCGCTTGTACCTTGATAAATAAGATGTTAAGTCTCATTTGCCCATTAATTTCACTAGAACTGCCGTGAAACAGTAATGTGTTACACATTATAATGAAATAGACGCAGTTGTGGTACCCATAATCTAGTCGGCTTCATGTGCAAAGGAGCCTCCCATTGGTAATTATAGGTATATAATATTCACCGATATTTCGATCCTATCTTTTATCCCAATTATGCTCACATCAGAACTGATATGGAATGGAGAAACTCTTGACAGGCCATTTTATAAATAAAATTTGAGTAAATTTATATAGTTAGATGGTTATGCCGATTTTTGAATATGTAATTTTTTATGTAAAATATTACATCATTACCATCACCCTGAATTTTGAAAAAGTATGAATCATTAAAATAAGTAATGAAAAGAAGCCCAAAATTTATGCTCAAGTAAACAATGATTGTTTATTCTCTCCGAAAACATTACAAAAGCTATAAAATTTGATTTTAAATCTTTACATGTTCTCAAATACTCAATTTTATTCTCTTATGTTATCCAGTTGGCGACAAGGAGGTGATTAGCAAAATGAGTGACGCATTCCGTCTGATGCAAGATCTACAGCGGTCTTGTGATATCGTCGACTTTACTGTGAACCAATCATCGCTCGACCAGGTAATTAATAAAAAAAATTATCTTATTGTTACAAGCACTTCATTAACAACCAACCAACCATCTTCGAATAGTTAGGATTTTCTTAAATTAAGACACTATTAGGGATGTGCTGTGAAGGGGGCAAACAGATACGTAGTTGACCTAATGGCAATAACACCAAAATTAATCCCAGAAGAACCACTTTAAAAAACATAACAAATTGTTTATATTTGCAAGAGCGACATTTCACGTCAATTTCCTAATATGCAAATATTGTGGTGGAGCAGGTTGTCAACTGTAAAGTAGATCCTGTAGATGAAGCAACAATCTGAGAGTTGAACAAAGCATACAAGATTTTATCAACAATACGTCATTCGAACGGTTGGCTCAGTTGCTCGCACGGAACGCGAGAGGTCGCGGGTTCGAGTCCCGCATCGTTCATACAATTTTCTTTTCAAATTTTATTTGTGTAACACTAAAATGCAAAAACTCTCGGAGATGTATTGCTGATCTTTGTGATAACATTTTACTTGACGTTTTCAAGTCGTATTAATTTGAAAATATTATCCTGGCTAGTTGATTCCACAAATATTTTGGCTCCTGGGCTTATATTGCTATATCTAGTAAATTGTCGACAATATGCTGATAACTATTATAATTCATTAATAAGAAACGAGTAGAATTCTTCAAATCCATCTCTATCAATTGTTTTATTACATGAGACAAAAATTGTAATAGAGATATTTTACAAACAATACTTAAGCCTATTAAGTAGTTGATAGAATTTTTGTTTTTTTTCTGTATGTATATCCGGGAAAAAAGCAAAAAGTACTGAATAAATTATAATAATTTTTGCATGATTATAATTTACAAGAAGTTGGGATGATACAAATTTTTCAACTTAAAACATTCACATGGATGGTGGCGTGGGTAGTTGAAAATATTCTTCTTTTAATACAAATAGATATCATTTCTCTATCTACCACACTTCATTAAAATATAAAAATAAACACATGAGAGTACATGATGAAAATTAAATGACTAATTTTATTGCAGATGTTTTTGAGCTGCAGTGGCAAAGCGGAAGCCCTGTGCCTTGAACCGGACACCCTCGAAATAGACAATCATGAACTACACGCTGTTACTGCTCTTTGATAATTGACAAAAATCTTTCGATAGATAATATTATAATTTACAGGGAAAGTATAAAATAAACTATCCTTCACTTGTTGTATTAAGAAGTAAGTTTACTCTTTCTTAATAGAGGAGCTACTCAAGGTTCTCTATTAGGACCAATTTTATTTAAATTATATTCTTATAGAACCTAAAATATATATTTTGGTACTAACAACAAATCATTACATTTATTACTTCAAATGCAATTATGATTATTAAGTCAATGCAATATTAAAATTTTACGCACTAATATTGTTAAATGAAATTTTTGTACTTTTATATATAATAGTGTTTAGAATTGGAATTTTATCATATTATGATTACATGGATTAAGTTACCAATTAAAATTAAGTTACCAAAAAAAATATTTGAGTTTTTCATCAATAACTCAATGAGTAGGCATTATCAACAAATGTTTTGTATATTTAGTTCGTAAACTTTCATTTCACATCAATTGGGTTGGTAACTACTAGGTTTAACTTTTTAATTTAAATAAAACACTTTTTAAAGTCCCCCTGAAAACGACATCTGGAAAGGAATTGAAACCTCGGGTAAAATAATAATGAAAATGTAACTTTTACGCAAAATGTAATGTAAAAACAGTTACAATTACACGCGTTTTAATGCTTTTAAAAGTGTTTTATTTAAATGTGTAACACTCGGGTTAGTCAAAGTTTTAGTTATTTTAAATCAAAGTACTCAATAATGCGAACAAATGCCCCAAAAAACTTAATATCAGCGAATGGTATTCATTCCGTTCTATTCGTAATTATGTCGACAATTATATATTAAGTTAACTGTGAATAAAACTCTAAGCATCATTTGTTATTATAAAAAGACTATAAAGGCCAAACACCGATAAAATTACTTAAATTATTAAATATAAGTAATGATATTTACACCTTAACCTTATTGTTGCTCAGACGACAACTGCCGCGTCACTGTGAAACACAAACTCACACACACAGATCGAAGCTGCATATTTACACGTACACGCACACATAGCGCCACGCGCCAAGATGACTTGAAGTATCTAAACCTACCAAGCCGATATTCTGTGCCGTATTAGCCTTAATATTGTAAAAATCAATAAACACTTCTGGCAATTAATGCACATGTGCGTGTACCGACAGCATCATTTAGCAGCGAGTGTTTTAATTACAATATTGGAGTCAATGTCTGTAGCCTTTTTTTTATTTAGTTGCACTTTTTTAGTAAAAAACCATAGCAGAAACTTTAATTTTTCATTTTGTCTAGGTAGTATTTCTCTGTATATATATATCTAATGGTAGAAACTCTTCCATAACGTGCAGCTACATAAATCAAAACATTTTATTTGTGTCTTTCTTCACTCAACTGCTGTTTTTTTATTATAATATATAGCAAACAGTATTTACTATGATATTCTTAATTTTTTCGTATGGCCATCATTTTGCACACTATTGCTGCACGAGTCCTTCAATATCCAGAGCGTTACAAGCGTAGGTAGTAATTCAATATTTGTATATGTTATATAGCTATATCAAAGCCGGGTGTATAGAAATATTAGTGAACAAGAGTCAGTTTGGTTCTGGCACTGGTTGCGTTGTAGTCAACAGTCTAAATTTGTATTTGGAACCTGCTAGTGAACAAAGGCCGATTCAGTTAGATAACAATTAGATGATACACACACACACACAATTTTAATTGATATGGAAGAGCGTGGCCTTCTGGCACAGGTGTTCCTCACTTAATAGAAGGTTACATCCACTATTATGTTTGTACCATTTTTGTTCCTGAAATAAATATTTTTCATTTTTACATGGTTACACTAATGCATAACTAAAAAATAAAGACTATACAATAATACAAGAAAAAGACCAATCAGAGACGGCCTCATAAACTAACGACCAATAAAATTGTCAAAATATCATTGTCTTACAATATCACTATAGTATACCCGTGACATTACAATGTCACTAAAGCCGGATCGTTAAATTGGAAGAAATGAAGTCGATTGACAATCTACCGTATAATAGTAACATCACTAGTGATATTGTAATATCACGGCTTTGAGAATCGACAATATATTACATACCTACGACATATATATAGACAACAGCCATACCTCATACTTAGATTACAATGGTAAGGACTTTTTTTTTAATAGTGTATGAATTAATAAATGACAGATTGACAACAAAACGATCGTCGTCGATATCTGTTGTTATAATTTTCACAGCTGTAATTTCAATTAAATTTAATTTAATCTCGAAACTATGACGATCTGATGATCTTTAAAACAATACTTATTAAAAATAATGGGATTATTTCCATTAGTATGATGACTATAATTTTGTTGATGACATGTTCTGTGTTTCTTTATCAAATTATTTTCGCGGTTATTTCCTACTTTAGTGTAAGTGACATAAAAGTCTGTGATATGTTCTTATTTAGATAGGCATTTTTTTATGTATTGTATAGCTTAAGATGAATAATAAAATGGTTTGTGGAATAAGATTTTTATTTTATACATGGTTAAGTTGGTTTAACAGAACACGACCAGGATATTGAACCTTATGTGTTTTTTTATGATAATAAGGGACGAGACGAGTACCAGCAGCATTCAGCTGATGGTAATTGGATACGCCCTGTCCATTACAATGCCGTGCCGCTTAGGATTATTTAAAAACCCAAAAATTCTGAGCGGCACTACAATTGCGATCATACCTTGAGACGTAAGATGTTAAGTCTCATTTGCCCAGTAATTTCCACAGTGAAACACACCACTGAACAGAACACTGCCGTGACGCAGTAATGTGTAAACATTAAACACAGAAATAGTTGCCGTTGTGGTACCCATAATCTAGCCGGCATCCTGTGCAAAGGAGCCTCGCACTGGTAATTATCGCGGCATGTAAAACCAGAGGAATCACAAGAGTTTTTTCCACATATACATATACATTAACAAACCGAAAACACATTGGAACGTGGTGGGCGAGGATTGAACCGGGGACTCCGTGGTGACAGTCAACAGCTCTACCTATTGCGCTATAAACGATTTATACGTGAGTAACGAATGAACGAGCTTGGGGTCACTTGGTGTTGATTGATCACCGCCGCTTACATTATCTTGCAAAACTAGAATAGAATTGAGTATTATTATTAGTATAAAACAAATCTTATAACTATATTTACAATACTACGACTACATAAAATTAAAACTATCATTACGTGGAAGCGTACCAAGAATACTGGCAGCATTACCGCGTTGGATAGCAAGGCTGATCCGTTGACCGAAATAGCTGCCAGCGCTTGGGTTTCCAGTAGCCTTATTGAGGCGCGAAGATAGTATTTAACATTCTCGCGCCTCTGGGCCCCACGGGCCAAGTGTCTCGACACCAAACGGCACAAAGATGTATATTATTATTATTATTAGTATTGTTATACTGCGCCGAGGATAAAATTCTAGTTATCCAGACCCTAATGAGATAAAAGGGGAACTCTTATAATAACGGCTCTGTCCGTATGTATGTTAAAGTAAACTAAGCGCTTTCGAATCGTCATTATAAATACTTAATCATATTATGTTCAGAAAAAGAAGAGCTCGTGAGAAGAACATACAAGAAACTCATCGGGCACTCTTTTTCAATCAAATAGATTATTTTACAATGGCAGTGATATACATAACATATTAGTTTGTAAGGTGCTGCATCCAATTTATGAATCAAATCAAATCAAATATTTCATAAAATCAGACAGATATAAAATGTTATGAGAAATAAACTATATAGATATAAATTGTCGTATATTGGATGCATCAACCTTTAGTTCTTGAATGCTTCGTGAACATGCTCAGTGAGCTGTCTTCCTATAAAACTATACAACAAATTACTTAACTAGAAAAACAATTTAAAAAAAGGTATTTGTAAAAGTAATTGTTATCTTGAACGACTATATTTATGGATCCCTTCATATTATGCAATTCCCACTAGCACTTCACCCATTTCTTTTACTACTCAGAACTGTACTATATTCTTAGCAGTAAAATTTGTGATTGGCACAACTCTTGACTAGTTGATGGTCGGATGGCCGAAGAGGGGCGTTGATAGAGACCTGGTTTAGAAGATTCCAAGAAGGACGGCATTTTAAAATAAAATGTTTGTTTTCTAAACGGTCCAGAATCGATCAAATAATACAATAAAAACACACAACTAATAACTGGCTCCATTTGAACTAATTTATAATATATATGCAATAAAATTAATTCATGATAATGTAAAAAAAGGTGTAAGCCTAGTTGGAGTAGGACAAACGAGCCGACGGGTCACCTGGGGTTAAGTGCAACACCAGAGGAATCACGGGAGCGTTGCCAGCCTTTAAGGAAGGCGAACGCGCTTTTTTGGTATCGTCCCGGAAACACCGCACAAGGAAGCTCATTCCACAGCTTTGTAGTACGTGTAAGAAAGCTCCTTTAAAACCGCACTGTGGAGGACCGCCACACATCCAGATGGTGGGGATGATATCCTAACTTGTGGCGAGTCGTGCGTAGGTGGAATTCGGCGGCAGGAGTCAGGTGAATCAGCTTAGTAATATTTTCCTATAATTTAAAAATTGCAGAGTAAAGTTAAGAAGTTATAAAACCGTATAAATATTATGATTTTTCCTATTGATAAACGAAAGAACTACCGGTAATTCTTGAATTATAACCCTTCATAAACATGAAATATTTAGCATACGATCGATAGTTCTGTAAACCGCTTACACATAAGTCGCCTTTCATTCCGTGTTAACAGTTATAAAATTATGACCACTTAAAATTCTATTTCATGCAAGAATGATTTCAGTATGTTAATAAAATTAAATGAGCTCCTAATACTAATTAAAAGTTTGTTAGTCTAACTTTCTCGTTTTGTGTTACATATACCTATAAGATGGTGAATATTATTCTATTATCAACTAGTAAGTTATATAATTCATGATTTACATATTGTATTTAGTACATCAAACTTAAATTAAGGATTGGTCTCCATTGAAAACAATATTTTATGAATTGAAAATGAATGCGAGACGCGAACCCGCGACCTCTCGCGTTCCGTGCCAGCGCTCATTCCAACTGAGCCAACTGTTCGAGTGACGCAACGTTTATAAAAACTTGTATGCTTCGTTCAACTCTCAGGTTGTGCCTTATTATTATGATCGACCTTACATTTGATAACCTGCTCAACCCTCATATTTGCATATTAGGAAATTGACTTGAGATGTCGCTCTTGCAAATCCAAACAATTGCAATTGTTATTAATCCCAGAGGTGAGGGTTTATAACCTTATTACTTTAAAAACATTACAAATTGTAGTCTGTATTGGCTATTTGTAAAGATGCTTGTGTACGTAGGCTTCATGACACTCAATGGCATCTTTCAAATTTTGTAACTTATATACGCTTCGTGTTATTTTACATTGAAATTAATAAAATACAAAACAATTACTGATGATATGTGATCCCAGTGTCTTTCTTATTTCTTGTAGTATTATTTTCACAAAGATGTACTAAGCAACACGGCATTTTAGTTTTAATTATTAGCAAAGTTAAATAGAACATGTGGCACGTCAACGCCACATATTTTTCGAATAAATATCAGTTGCCGGACTTTGCGAAGACGCCTGCGGTATAGTTGGAGCGCAGCGGAGACCAATCCTTAATCAAATACGTCAAATTTACATGATTTCTAGCATTGTCGTTTGGGACTTCTAACAGAATAACAAACTAAAACACTTTTCTCATACAAGAAATAAATTACGGGGAGAATCTAATATAGGTTACAGGCTTATGTTTATAGATCCAACAAGGCACAAAATGGAAATGAAATTGTTCTTGGCTAGAGTCTAATAAAGCTGGTGGTATTGCGCAGATAAGCTCTCTAAACCAGCAATATGTTGTATACTGTAGTGGACTGTTTGGATTAAATTATATAGCACTGGTAGTATTATGGCAGGTGTGACAAAATAAAAAAAGTGTGCGTGTACTTTTGTATGCACGCAAGAAGTTATACTTCTTTGGCCTAGCTAAGCAAATAATATCATTAAAATTATTTATTCCTCGTACTATTCAACGTTTGTAAAAAGAACAATATTGTAAAAATCTTGCAACGATGGCTTTGACAATTAATTATTAAATAACGAATACGGCTGTATGGGCTTGAACCCTTTGCTTATCCTAATAATTGACGAAGAAACCAAAAAAAATAACGAATATCGCAAACGACAGAAAATTTTAGGAACCAACTTCACTCTGTAACTTTTGTATTACAGTTATGCACGCGCATCTTAAAATTTAACTCTCATCATTTTTTCATAACGCGCCTAAAGAAGTATAACTTCAAAATTTGTGTTAAAATAAAACTCGTCAACTCGTGATTTTGCAAGTTTTGTATTATTGTTGATCAATGAAGGCTAGTTGAACAGTATTTAATGCACTCCTCCCAGTCCCACGGAACTGTCTGCGGTCTGTTGCAGCCAAAGACTTCTAGGTAGGTATACTCCAAGACAAGAAGATTGGAATAACAGTTGTGTCGAAAATATGGATCGCGCGAGCGGGTAACGAGGGGAGCAGGCATGGTGAATATGCACACGCTGATGTAATAATAACGACAATGTTTTATTGGTCACTTTAAACAAATTCGGTGTTAGTTTGTTGAAAACAACGTTCACGGCTTACAAAACAGTGCAATGACGCTTGCTCTCAATGGACTAAACGAGTTGCGGAGTCGGAACTGAAACTCAGTGAGCAATTGTTTAAGGCCACAGAGCTTGTCTAGACTCTAGATGAATTCATAGAAGTCTTTGGTTGCAGCTGCAATATCCTTGCCTTGTTGTCGTCCTTATTTAATAGTAAAAGGGCAAACATTTTTGGGATAAATGGAGATAAATAGATGGGCTTTAAGGACGCGAGTTAAAACACTAATCTGGTATGGTGCCCTCCAGCATCAACTCCACCCCTTTGACTACGTGGAAATTAGATCTATTAAAATGTTTGAGAATGTGTAGTAAATGTAAATCTGTAAATGCTTGTACACGAATCGACGAGGAGCTGCGGCAGACTGATGGAAGGCGAGAGCCGTGTAATGATCGTTTCACTGAACGTTTCTGTTAAATGTATATCTTGTTACAAAATAAATACTATTTCGCAATGAAATTAAACCATAATCGTGTCAGGTATATTATGGAACATGTAGACGAAATTTTCCGTACAGTTCCGTGGTTTTTGGGACCTCGTCTCGGTGAATCAATGCTTTATTGTGCGGCTTCTTGTGTATTTATCATAAAGAGTTATAATATTTGATTAGAGCTGATTTCAAACACACTTTAGTAGTATTATAACCACACAAAGCACCTATTTCTTATTTCATAAAGAAAAATATTTAATATCAAACATCAATCCTAAACACCATGTAATTCACTCGTGGTGCGGTAGATATACTCACTAGGTAGCGTACAAGTAATTAGCGGCTTCTACTCCGTGTGTCAACGCAGACAGACTGGTATACAGGGCGTCCCAAAGTTATGGGACATGAAGGGAAAGTACCTTAAATATCTTAGATAGGGTATTTTACTGAAAGAAGACAATATGTTATTTTTAAAAGTTAGTAATTCTGCATTCAATGATTTTCTAAAAATTACTTGCCTCGTCTGGGAATCGAACCGATTTAAATGTAAAAAATAAAAACACCCCTACTTTTATGATGCCAATCGAAAGAATGGCCAAAAACTAATAAGTCTTCTTAAGTAACATAGTATTTTAAAAGAAAGGAACACCGTGAAATGTTTGAGTCAAATTTTAAGAAAGTTATTTACTGCCGACGACGACGTTCGATGAGTAGCGATATTATCATTCCATATGATAGCATTGATTATTTGAGGCAAGTAATTTTTAGAAAATCTTTGAATGCAGAATTAGTAACTTCTAAAAATAACATAAAGTCTTCTTTCAGTAAAATATCCTATCTATATTTAAGGTACTTTCCTTTCATGTCCCATAATTTTGGGACGCCCTTTATATACATATAGAATCGTACGTATAACAACTATTAAGGCGAAGACTAAGCAGAAAACACGCAAGCATGGTGTTTTTAGACAAGTTTTGTGGTTAAAATATAGCATTTGGAGCTATGAACACTACTTAATCCAGTTACACATATCCTTAAGTCTTATTTGTAGGTTGATAATGCTTGCTGTTGGTTATAGTTAACACTGCCGAGCCTTTTTGAACTACCACTATTCTTTGAAGTTAAACAAGTTTTTTGGCATGGCCTGAAGCATTTTTTTGGTACTTCTCTCAGAAAAGTTATTCTTATACCTTATTCTTATATCTTACTTTTTTGTATAGGTTAATTTATTCAGATTTGTAGTGAATAACGAGGATTGTAAGCATATAAACTGTTTTCCAAGCAAGAATTTTGAAAATATTGGCTTTGTTACATAGATGGCGGGCCGGCAGCCGCGAACTCATATCGCTCAAGGTCGCTGGCATTTAGTGTCGCCTTAAACGGCCGCAATATTATTAGATGGTTCAATGTAATTTCATTACAATGCACCGCATTTATTCTATTAGGGCTACCATAACCTTAAAGCGTAGATTGGATGTCCCATGAATGTGTGATCCAGGGTATGTAACTGAGCGCGTAGGTCAAAATAATTACGAATTTCAATAGAGATCACAGGATTACTAGAGGCCCGGATAACGAAATATCATTTGCCGAGTTGTGAGGTTAATGTTACTTATTTTGGTATGATCTGCTACAGCTGTTGTTACCGACATTTCTAGGCTCGATTCAAGCAAACTACATTTTCTTATATTATATTTTGAACCTGGAACTACTATCCGAATTATAGGATAATTCATCAATTATGAAAAAAAATCAAGAACGAAAAAAAAAGAAGAATCAAAACCGGTGCAAACTACACTAAGGCAAGGCAAACTACATAAATACGTAATTGTTTATACATTAATGGTAAATTTTGTTCTGGCGGGACAGTTCAGTCGCATTCAACACACACAGTATAAAAAGCTTAGAACGTCTAAAGAAATTTTCACATTAGAAAATGAAAAAGTCGGGGATCCAAAAATTGTTTTATAAAGTCTGATTTTATCTGATAAATCATATCATTCTGATAAATTACCCGTCACCATAAGTGTTTCTAGACTATCTTCGCTTTTGCGAGTAACTTGTCAAGTAATCCGGCTCGAAGGACCAAAATAATGGTGATAAAAGGCATAACAAGGCATAAACGGCATTTATTTTCAAATTGATTCCTTTAGAATTCTTTTTAAGTCATTTCTAATATACTAGATACTACTACCGCTTCGGAAAAAAATGGCGCTCTGAGAGAGAAGAAGCGGCGCAAGAAACTCTCTCGATGCGAGCAAGTGAAAATAGGGTGCGGTGTAATGCAAGATGGCTAGGTTAAGTGTGGTTGCGGGGAATCTGTTTTGCTCTGTTTACAATCAATAAACATAATGCGCCAAGTGGCTGATGTACTCAAATGAGAACTGGTCAGCCCTTTCCTCAGTGAAGCACTTCACTTTGCAGTGCGATGATGCGAAAGACATTAGTATAAATCCACGTGCGACAATGAATGTAAATAAAAGGAGAATAAATATATCTCTTAAATCTTAAACCTAGCTCTGATGGTGCTGCTACCTGCCAGTCAGTCGTACATTCTCCTCTCAGCAAATATGGATGACGTCCACCTGCTAGCGACGCAGCTGTACACATCTCCTGTGGTTGACGAGCTCGGCAAGATATGGAGGAGAGCATCGAAGCAGTTCATGGAGACATTAAAAAAGACCGAAGATGGGAACTATTATTCAGGTTTATAATAAATATAGCAATCAATTATTATTTATTTACATACACATAGCATATAGACAATATCAACTACCCTATTTTTGAATTCCTAATGATCTGAATCCTACGTGATGGTGGAGAGGTTTTGTGCTGAGAAGAGAATTAAAGGACTGACAAAGGTAAGGAATGACCTACCTGGTATTCCTCTGTGTATTGAAGTATTCCTCTGTGTATAACTGTATTTGAAGGATACTCTGTTATCCTCTTGCAAGCGGTGTTGGTGGACTGTATTTTGGAGCACGGCACATTGTCGAATTATCGTGACGTAATTCACTCGTGGTGCGTTAGGTATATTCACTAGGTAGCGAACAACTAATTAGCAGTGTCTTCACCGTGTGTCAGCGCAAGCAGACTGGCGGTGTGTTCACTCGCGTGGTGCCACGGACGAACTGTTCGTGTCCTTGCACCGGAGCCTATTATTCTCTGGCCTATAACTAGGTCGTGTAAACGGTTAAGGCTTAGGTGAGCGAAGGATGGATATTAGGAGTAAGATATGGCGCGGACACTAACCACTTGATACAAAATATGTATTTTTATAAATCAAAAACCAGCTTTATTTTTATGAATCAAAATTTGTTGTATTTAAAATAAATGAAAAAGTACCAAAAAATTAAATGTGGAATTTTTTTATATTTTTTTTTATATTTTCTGTAATCATATACGAACGACATAAATACCATCTTTATTTACAGACAGCTACAACGGCCGACGTAAAAATGACGATGAACAACAGTTCCTGGTAGAGTTGGGGAAAAAAGCAACCGTTTACCTGAAATCATTCAGACGTATGATTGATAACATATCAGATTGAGTAAATAATAAATTATTGGTTTTTTATATTCTTTGAATTAACTTATAGAATAAATAAAATAAGACGTCTATCCCCTATATATATCTACATATATCTCTCAGTGGAGTGAACAGATTTTACTAAGCTTCATTTGGCGCGGATACATTCCTAGCTTCTTGCATATCACATCTGGCCTTTTCTTTACACCTATCTGGTCGACGCCAATAGACACATCCCAACACTTTATTCCACATTATTAATTCATCGCAAACGAAAGCAGGTTACCCTATTTTCATACATGCTCCTTATAGACCGAAACGCGTGTACATTTTTCTCAACTAATGCATCTTTTATGTTAATTCACATCGCTCTCCAATAATAATAATAATAATTTTAATTGCTTATCTAACTTTTTAAATCTTTCTTTATTTAAGCCACACCCTACAGTAAGCCCCATTTTGTCGTATCACCGCTCTTCGACAACGCTACCTTTATGGCTGGGGATCGAGCTAATGGCCTTGAGTAAGTTACATCTCTCGCACAAGATAGCCATAGTTTTAATTCAGGATTAGAACTATTTTGTAATTTATTTCAAACATAATACAATTTTCTTTACAAAACTAACAAAATTATGCTATGTTTAATAGCTGTACAATTAATTAATTTTCATACAATTTTTATCTTGATTGAATGAATTCAACTGTAAAAGTTAGTGGTATTTTGGTGATTTTTTTATCGCACTATCAATTAAAAAATAGGAATGTAAAGAAAAATTTCTGCAGACATTATAATTATTTTCTGTAAAAATATAAGCTGTACAAAAACCGTTAAGTAATGGTTTCAATTATGCGCTATTTTATGCTTATAATTTGTGAAGTGGCTGTGGTACAGTTCAGTGCAGCCCTGTTTCACTGCGACCAATGTATATGGCTAAAATTGATTATTTTCATGAATCTTATTATATCTTTTGCAGTGAGCTAACGAATCTCAAGTGGTTGAAGAATTGGACTTCCCAAAGAGATGCTACGTTTACGCATTTAAGGACCACATTCAGAGATAATGTGTAACGGGTTTCATGTGCATTATTACAGAATCTATACGCTCTGCAATCTCTGAGACCTAAGATTGAGAGGTGCGACACCACAGAAGGGTTCAGGACTAAATTGAGTGCTTTTAGCACCAATTCTTGCAAGTTCTGTTCGATCCCTGCATGTCCTGGAACCCATCGAAGTGTTACTCTGTTTATTCCTCCCAGAGTATTCAGTATAGTCAGGCAGTTGTCTACAAGCTTTGAGAGTCTATAGCGGACAGAGCCGCCTGACTATCTGTGTGGATATAAATAGCTTGCCGAAGTAGCCTTTATTGAGGATGATTTCCGCACATTCTATTATGGCATATATCTCAGACTGGTAAACGGAGGCAAGATTTCTCAAGTTGACAGATATGCCAAATTTGCGGCACTTTCTGAAGATTCCACAGCCATATCATTTAAGGCTCCCTACGTTATACGATACTTATCTTATTTACATTCATTTTCTTTTACTCATCAATTCTCAAGCTCTTAATATCTTACGAAGTGTACCTTCAGATGCTAATGAAAATGCTAGAATTAATGATTAAATTACAAAAGTAACTAACGTAAACAAAGTAGAATGAAATTCGATTTGTTTTCGATTATTTGGGCAGTCTTATAGAGCAGTTACTATTTGCAATGGGTATAATATTGAGACAAAATCGCCTAGCAGATGAGGGGAGTAAAAGACAGATAACTATAATTATTTATTTATTGTGTAATTAATACATAAGTGATTATTATATTCATTATGTTGATTACCACAGCAACACGAACTTCTGGCATTCATCACCATCACACTGTCAAAAAAAGTATATCAATGTACACAAGATATTAATATTATTGAGAACAACAAAGAAAATACCGATCTAACAACGGATTTCTGGGGACAAACGAGCAGTTTAACTGATACCTAATTAATGCCAGACGCCAGAGGAATTAACGCTTGGCACTAAGAGCGTTACTGGTCTGTACGATGATTACAAATCCTTTCTTAAATGTACCCATGTCGTACCAACGTTAAAATACAGTGCATCTTATATTGAACAAATAATTATAATAATCTTTATTACAAAAAGAAAGAACCAAGTATACAGTATAGAATACAGACCATATTAAAGTTATGGATATATACAATAGTTACTGTCATTCCTGTAGATAACTAGGTGGCTGTTATTGAACTGATCCGCCCTATCCTTTCGTGCTAGATCAAAGTCAAATAAACATTATTCAATAATGCTTAAGATAATGTTTTGTACGTTCATAAGCACATTGAGGAATTTTCTAGAAACTGTGACATTCATAATGTTAACACGAGGAACAAACATAAACTTGTTATGCCTACTACTCGGTTGGGTCGAGTTAGTAAGTCTTTTGTTGGGCGATGTATATGCTTCTACAATATGATCCCAGAAAATGTACAAAACAAATGTGTTACGAAATTTAAAAGAATTGTTAAAAAACGTTTGTGTGGGAAAGGTTATTATAGCATAAACGATTTTCTTAATGACACCACGGACTGGGATTAAAGCGAACACCCTCAGGCTCTTTAATTATTAATGTTTATTGTACGATATTACATTGTAATCCATATTTTATATAAAAAAAAGCCCGCTGAGTTTCTTGCGCCCATTCTTCTCAGGTCTGAGGCAGTCTCTTTTGAATAAGTGGTAGATTTTGACGTTCAATAAGTGATTATAAATCCTATTTTGAATAAAAATATTTGAATTTGAATTTGATAAGCGCTTTTTAACTGTCACTACAAATTTATTTAATTTCTTTTAAATTACTGAATTTACCATATATTCGTAAGTACTTGAGCTCGTGAGAAGAACATTTAAGAAACTCAACGGCCACTCTTTTCAATCATATAGAGTATTTTATAGTGGCTGTAATATACATAACAAATTATTTTGTATGGTGCTGCATCCAATATATGAGTCGTGTTTAAATAATACACTTAAACTATTTCATAAAAATTAATTACGAATTAACTGTTTAGATAAATATAAATTATCGTATATTAGATGCATCAACCTTGAATTCATTAAGAAAATTTATTGAAGTAGGCGTTACTTTGCGGATATCCATAATAATCCAAATGTTTTGAGTTTTCTTTAAATTCTCTTTATGACTCATATCAATCAGTCTCGTGCCAGATTTTGGCGAGTCAACATGTCCTGAGGATGCCTCGTGTAGAGGCGAAACACGTGTCAAATTGTTTAAAAGACAAATATTGGCGGAATTAACACTAAAGATGTCTCAAAACATTTGGATACTTGAAAATAATTGTGCTTCGTGAACATGATGGTCGTGATTACTGTCACAATTAGTGATTGCATCCAAAAAATACATGATTTATTAACTCTAACAGGTCAACTTCGATCGCGGTCGATCAGACTATATAAAGACTGTATCACAAAAGTATAGCATTCCTTGTCCAAAGAATAGCGTAACTCAAGGACTAGTAAAAAAAGAAGGACTCCGTGTCACCTTACATAACAGTGTAGCACAAAAACAAGCCGATTAACGTGTAAATATAATAAAGCCCCACGCACACACTTACACTACTACAGGCCGATAGGCGGCCATTACGAGAATTGTCATCGTCTGTGACAGATCAGATTGCGTCTCAATAAAATATTTTAAAAATGCCGTCGTGCGTTGTGAAAAAGTGTAAAAACGATACTATATAAGTATTTGTGGCCATATATGATTATTTAAGGGAGAAAAAATTGTGTAACTGGTATACCCCGTAACCGCACACACACTAGCATAAAGGTGCTTCACTTGCTAATATCACGGCGCGGAGTCCAGGTTAAATTGAGAAATTTTATACAAATATAACATAATATCATCTAGATAAAACGGTACTGTGTGAGTGCCATAGAGCATCAGCTGTAGTCTGTACTTAAGACTCGAACTAAATGTTCTACATGTATCATCCTTTTCTTGCTTTTTGGCAAAATTACTGGATGGTAAATTTCTGACGCAAAAGTGTAGTTTGTCGGGATTTTGATCACGAACTTATCTCACGAATTGTGAGGGAAACCCAGCCAGCGATGGAAAGGACATACGAGCATTCACTGGAGAGAAGCTACTTTGCACTATGTTCCAGCTAGATAGGAACTACAGCGACGCCTTTTCCCTTCACGCCAAATAGTAGAGTACAAGCAGTATATTTTATATTCGGTTAGAAGGGCCCGGATGACATTCATTGGCTACTGAGACTTAAAATTACCTTTCAAAGTGATGAACGTTCAGAAATTAAAGCTTTCACGAATTCCGAGCAAGAACATTATATAGGGCATGACGTATCCACTAGCCAACAGTATAAAGTATTGCTCGTCTCGTCTCCTGCAGTTAGTCTGATGGTGAGTGATCATCATCACCTATACTCTTATAAGACACAACCTCAAACATGATTTGCTACAATAATTTTATGGTGTAAGAAGTTATTTGAAGCTTTTTTGAATATTTTTCAACCATATAAAAATTATTGCTTACAATAATTTTTATATGGTTGAAAAATACCTTACCTCATTATTTTGACTGTAAGAAATAATATGGCATAAAAATATTATTAAAAAAGCTTTTTTTTTCTTAGCAAACCCTTTCATTTGATAATAATATAATGTGCATAAAATACTTGGTACCCTAAGCCATTGGGAATCCAATCTATTGTTTCAGAATAACGCCACTTATTGTCAAAGTTTCCGTTGACACGGTTTGAAGTATTCTTGCGATATTAGGCCTGAACAAACATTGAATAATAAATAAAAGCTCAGAATATATTTAAACTGACGAAAATATCAACTTGATGAGTGTTAGCTTTACTTACTTACTTACTTACTTACTTTAGTTAACTTACATTAATTATCTAAACTTACCAAGGACGTACAACTTAGTCCTGTGCACTGAAAATAAAATGTTATAAATATTACTTAATACTTAAGTATCCATTCCTACTCTGTGATATAAATACCACGCAAGAAAAGTAAAAATCACACAAAAGTCACACTAAAATAATTTATAAAAACGATAATAGATGGCGCATACAACAAATTAGTTAATCAATCTTTTAACAATCATTTTCTGTTTTCCGTTAATTCTGTCTTCGTTTCCGCCAAAGAGAAGTAATGTGCAAGCATTATTGTGTTTCGTTTAGAAAGGGCACCGTAGCTAGTGCAATTAATGAGCTAGTTAGACTTTACATCATAAGTCTCAAAGTGACAAGTGCAATTTCGATAATGGCTAGAATTTAGTTTTCAAACAAGAATTCTGAGCGGCATACATGGCAGGGCACATCACTTACAATCAGGTGGACGTCTTGACCGTCTCCTTACTTCTTTTTAAAACTTTTAAATCAATTTTTAAAGCTTCCCTTTACAAATTAAATTACTTATCTCTCACACAAAACAAAAATGCTCAAAAGACACATTGACGATACTTATATAGATCTTCTTCTTCGGGTACCATATCTCTCTAAGGGATGTTTGCGATCATCTCTTCTCTGTCTTTAGCCTTTTTTTTCGTGTCGTCAGCCTTCAGAATTCCCATTCAAGATTTAATGTTCTCATGCCGTGTACCTGCCCTCAATGATCCTCCTTATTATATCATATTTGTTGGATCTGTAGATATGGCCAACTTACATCTTTTTTCTCATTCCTCTATACAATTTTTCATTCGTTACCTTGTTTGTCCATGAAATTTAGAGAAGCGTCTATACAACCACTTCTCAAAAGAATTATACTTATTATTATATATTATGTACCTGGACGAACGAGCCTTGCTTAAATTTTTAAGAAAGTACAAAACATGAACAAAAAAAACTAATGTGACATCTGGATTCGAGCCGGGGTCTTCTGCTTTTCGAATCACCCAATGTCCCATCTCAGCTATTATAGACTTGTATAAAACGGCGAAATTTACCTTTGTATTCTAATATTATTGTAGCTGTTTCTCATTAAAACACGGATAAAACTACATTTTTAAAATTGAAACCTAGCTAGATCGATTTCTTGCCCCCGAAACTACCTGTATACTAAATTTAATTATAATCGTTGGAGCCGTTTCCGAGATTCAGATTATATATTTCTAAGCAAGAATTGCTCGTTTAAAGATATATGGATACCCAATAATATCAATACATAAAAGTGAAGCTTATATAAAACGTAAGTGTTCCTTCTAAAAAAGCCATATGAACAACCCGGAAATTTGTTGATGGCATATTAATTTAATTTAATATTCTAGTTTACTTTTAAGCTCGTATGAAAACCACTGGGCCATGAAATTGCTTTCTTAGGGTTACACAAAGATTTATAGCCGATATAATGCACAATTACTCAAGTAAGTACATATATTTTAATTTTAATCAAACTTACATTTGAAATGCATTGTTTCCCTGTGCACTGAAATTGTATATGAAAATTATTATACTTACCTCACGGTTGAGTAAAAAAAGAAGAACTCCGCGCTGTGATATTAGCAAGTGAAGCACCGTTATGCTAGTGTGTATGCGGTTACGCGGGGATACTAGTTACACAATTTTGTCTCTCTTAAATAATCATATATAGCCACAAATACTTACATAGTATCGTTTTTACACTTTTTCACAACGCACGACAGCATTTTTAAAATATTTTATTGAGACGCAAACTTATCTGTCAAAGACGGTGACAATTCGTGTGCGTGGGGTTCTGTATTGTACACATTAATCGGCTTGTTTTGGTGCTACACTGTTATGTAAGGTGACACGGAGTCCTTATTTTTTTACTAGTCCGTGACTTACGTTAGATCATTTATACGTCTAGACAGACTATGAAAGCTGTGTAAACATCGAAAAAAAATGAGTTTAGAATTACTTACCTCCATTTTGAGCAATTCACGCACACTAACACAAAATGTCATACAAATCGCGAGTGTAAGACGTAGCTTACCACGCACACTAAACTAATATTCCTGGCCTGCTTTTATTGGTTTTCTAACAGCAAGAGACTATCTTGACGTATAAATTATCTAAGATCCTTACAATTAAAATAACTACATACCATTACTTATATGATTTGAAATTTAAGATATCATCCAAATATAACAGAGATTAAACACAAAATATTAATAAATATTGGTTTAGTTGCATCAGTCATAAGCTTTTAAAAAAAATTCTGCTAATTCAAATTGAATTTTTTTCGCTATATGAAAAACATATTCATGAGGAAACATTTTATTAAAATATAACTGTGTCATATTGAAATATATTTAAGTTATATTTTACTTAACATACCTTTGATTTGCACATTATGCCAGTACACTGAAATCAAGCAAAATGTATGATTTTATTTTGTTTCTGACCTTTTCCACGGACAGCAAAAGAAGAGCACACAAAAAGAAAATACCTAATTTTGCAGCCATGAATTTGGCTTTTCGTGTCACTTGATTAAATACTTGAGAACATGATTTAGAATAATTGCTAATTGGTTTGTTTTACGATACCTGGGCTAAATGAGAAATCACAAAAGCAAAAGGTGAGGATTTACAAATTCAAACAGAACAACAAATATGGCACTATAGGTTCAAGATGAGGAAGAAACTGCAACCACCCCGATCAATATGTCAAGTGCACCAGGACTCATATGCTGCTGCAAGCCAACTGTTCAATGTATTAAGTGCACCGTGGCAAATATGCTGCTGCAACTGACCCGCTCGGTATATTAAGTGCACCGGGACCTATATACCGCTGCAACCAGCCCACTCGATGTATAAAGTACACCAGGGCCCATATGCTGCTCCAACCGACCCGCTCGGTGTGTTAAGTGCACCGGAATCCATATGCTGCTACAACCGGCCCGCTCGGTGAGCTAAGTACCGGGACTCATATGCTGCTGCAAGCCAACTGTTCAATGTATTAAGTGCACCGGGGCCAATATACCGCTGCAACCAGCCCACTCGATGTGTAATGTACACCAGGGCCCATAGGCTGCTCCAACCGACCCGCTCGGTGTGTTAAGTGCATCGGAATCCATATGCTGCTGCAACTGGACCGTTCGATGTGTTAAGTGCACTAGGACCCATATGCTACTGCAACCGTGGCAGCGAGCACGTGTCCAGTGCCCGCCACGTCTCACATACCTTGCTTGCCAGGATCACTTCCTGAATCGCCACGCCTGTTCAAACCAAATTCGAAATGCAACCAGGAGCCAGCTCCTTACTTCCTCTCCTTCCTGTTCCTATCCTTTATCCTCCTCAAAATTACTCCACACTTCTGTTATTATTATAACTATTAAATTCATGTTTGCTTACATATTTGTGTACGTATTTGTTTTGTATAAAGTTAGCCATAGATAAAGTATCTAGTACTATGGTATTATGTCACTGGTCACTAGTCACTGGTATTATGTTTAAGTATTCTTAAATAATAATAATATTGACTCACTTTTTACACAAATTATCTTGCCCAAGTTAGGCATAGACAGCTTATGCCAGAGAACGATATATTTAATACAATATACTTACTTAAACATACATAAATACATATAAACGTCCATGACTTGGAAACAAACATCCATATTCATCATATCAATGCTTGCTCTACCGGGATTCGAACCCGGGACCTCTAGCTTAGTAGGTAGGATCGCTAATCACTCGGCAATACAGGTCGTCAAATGACCAGTTTCCTGGATTCCCCTAAAATTCCAACTAACTACAACAAAACAAAATCTATCAGAGAAATTCTTGCGCTTTACTTTTAAAATACAGATTTCATGTTTGTGAAAACTGGCATTTTTCAATATCAACAGTATTTCAGCCGGTCAAATAAAAATAAATCCTTGTTGAAATAAACTGAATGACAATATTATAAATATTACGCTGTTACATAACTACGGCTCTTTTTCTGAATTCCTATTATTAAAATTGTAATTCATTGTAAAAAAACACGGACGAGTAAAAAAAGTATTCCGCGCCGTGAATATAATATTAGCAAGGTATACTCGCGTCATACATAAGACCACCTCTTCTTCAACTTTGATTGCCTGGTACAATTTTTATTTATCTGGACGCGTTCGCGGTCTGCTATATGTTCATGCATAAATGCACACACTATAGCTGCGTCTCGTAACGGTGTCGCGAGTCCAGAGATTTTATCTCATCTAAAAATATGCGTACCGCGCTAAAAGAAGTATTCATTTCAAAAAAAAGAATGTTCACCTACATATTATGCAATACTCACTTAATACTTCTAGTTCTTTTTCTACTTCCATTTTTGCTTGCATTTGGTATATTATTATATATTAATTTCCTTTTTTCAGTGTTACATAATTTATAACGTGCTTTATAAAAATTCCATGGTGGTTAGTTCATACCATTTACTCTTTACAAAAACCCGGCAAACTTTGTATTGCCATACAAATTAAGTACCTACGCACCCGCTCATTGTATATTGTTAGTTGTACACTACAAAGGTCTGATATAATAGTACTTTTACATTGTTACGTTAAGTAATATTGTAAAACCTTAAATGCATATGTTTAATAGCTGTCTTTGTGTTGTTCACTATATTCAGTATTTTTGAAAGGATCAGTCTGCTGGAGATAATAAGACTGTTAGACAAGCAGTCATCAGTACAAAAATGATACTGCTACTGCATATGCGTTGCAGCATGAAGGCCGTTTATTTGCACATGGTGCAAGTTTTTTTTCGTAGATAATGAAGTTCAACAAAAATTCATATTGATAATTAATATTATCTTATTTAAAAGTATAGGATAGCAATATTTATTGATCATACTTATTAGTGTAATACCAAGTTAATATTATTAGTTAAATCGTAATAGTTCTTACCGTAGACACACACTTGTCTCCACCGCACTGAGAAAATGTTTGGAAGACAAAACATAGTTTAAGCGTTAAATTGAGGTACAAATCAAGTTTTTGTCGAATGAAATTTTTCATGAAAAATATTAATTATAAAATATCAACTAAATCCATTTGTCTTATTATTAGTTCATTACTCTTCGACAACGCTCCTCAATGAGTCGCCTAGTGTCGGACTCTTGATTGGATTGCTTCTTTTGAGGCAAACTGGTGGGTCAAATTAGGCTTTGACGAAAATGGAGGATATAAATAGCACAGAGCAAGGCTGTACTTCAAACCGGCCCACATTCTAGAACTCTGCAAAGCTGAGCTGTGCAAAGAGACAGCTCTATCGAACTGCTATAATTGTCGAGAGGCCATAAACTTGGATATCACCATCAGGGTGCACATAACATTCCTATACAGAGCATTCTTCAAGGGACCTTCTGCCACGTACAATCCAACTGTGGAATGAGCTTGCTTGTGTTTTCCGGGATATGACAAGAATATCCTCATTAAAATGCGTAAACTTTCCTAAAACGCCGGCAAATCTTCTGTGCTTCCTCTGGCATTGCAGGAGAATGCGGGCGACTGTGATCACTTAACATCAGGTGTCCAGTACTCGCCCTTATACTCCTATATCAAAATTTAAAAATGTAATCCCAAGTATGTAATCATTTGACTTTTTTTCTCGATATATATACACACATTTCGACGAATCATCGATGTGTTTTTGATCTAATAAATCTTTGAAATAATTGGTTTATTTTACTTAATAAAGTAAGTAAGCTTCGAGATTGACTTTTGTTGTCTATTCATAATAACTGACTATATTTTTTTAATCTGATTAAAAAACTTAAATAAGCAATTTTTATCGTTGGCCTAAATAAATAAGGGGAAGGTAAATAAGGGAGACAATGAACTTACTTGTGATTCGCAGGTGTCTTCCATGCACTGAAAATTATACGTAAACTGAACAATTTCTCACAGTAATTAAATATTTAATCATAATTGCGACTTGAAGATCAAGTCATATTCCATTTCAGCCGGAAGACGCCCACTGCTAGACAAAAGGCCTACCTCTAAGGTTTGCCATGACGATCGGTCCTGCGCTGCCCCTATCCAACCTCCTCCAGCGATCTAGTCAAGATCTTCGCTCCATCTTGTGGGGGGCCTACCAACACTAAGTCTTCCGATACATGATCGTTATTCTAGGACTTTACTGCCCCAACGGCCATTTGACTGTCGAGCTATGTGTCCTGCCCACTGCCACTTCAGTTTCGTAATTATTTGGGATTTGTCGGTGACTTTGGTTCTGCTACGGATCTCCTCATTTCTGCATCAACTCCTAGCATAGCCCTCTCTGTTGCCCTCTCAGCGACCACGAGTTCCCTCATTAGGCCCATAGTTAGCGACCACGCCTGCGTTCCGTATGTATTCACTGGCAACAAGCACTGGTTAAAAATAACAGAAAATGCTTCTTAGTAAGAATGACGTTCAAAATGAATAGTTTCGAACCTAAAAACACCTTTCCCCAGAAATTCACGCCACTTCCATTTATAAGCAGTGGTTTGTTACACCGTCTATATCACCGGCAAATACTAAAAATCTTTACGAACATTCAGAGTTGGAAAAATAGACGACGTTTCCAGCAATCAATTGGCAGCTACGGATACTGCTTGCAGTGCAGTTTAAGCGTATCTGGCATGTACAACCAAACTATCGAAAAAACTGCGTGCGTCAAAGGATCGTATGTTCAGCCAAAAGATCGGCTAAGCGAATATCATCCATATGGAATGGCAAAAATGAGTGACAGTGATTACTTACCCAGGATATATCACGATACAGGATCTATTCCTCCAAAGAACAAAAATAAAAGAAAAACCCAAAGGCAGAATAATAAGTTATTTTGTATAGGACTCATTAGAATAACTGGATAACACAAGGTAACAGAACTGCCTGACTATCTGAAACTCGAGAGAGTTACTCTGTATACTACAAAATGTTACCATAGCAAATATAAGATGTAGTGGATTTTAACAAATTCACTTGGATAAGCTAGTGACAATGAGGACAATCATAAAATAAAATTTTAGTTCTCTGGAGTTCTTTCAATGTACATAAACCAACAAAACATATTTTTTCGAATACTGATCATCATGGAATTCCACTTTCAAATTTTTAATAAGTTTTATTTTTTTATTTTTTTTGAACAGGTGAGTTTTATAATTAAAATAATAAAACAACAAATTTGGTATTTCGTTTCATTTTTAGTAATACATTTCTTTTTGCAAAGATTCTTTTTTTATGACAGTAAGGGACGAGACGAACAGTAAGTTCAGCTGATGGTAATTGATACGCCCTGCCCATTACAATGTAGTACCGCTCAAGATTCTTGAAACACCCAAAAATTCTGAGCGGCACTACAGTTGCGCTCGTCTCCTTGAGACATAAGATGTTAAGTCTCATTTGCCCAGTAACTTTACTAGCTTTGGTGCCCTTCAGTCCGAAACACAGTAATCTTTACACATTACTGTTTCACGGCTGAAATAGGCGCCGTTGTGGTACCCATATTCTAGCAGACATCCTGTGCATAGGTAAAGATTGATCCTTATCATCCACAGAGTCCATTGGTTTAATAGTACAGTATGTATTGTCTTTTATATGTCCAAAGGTAAATAAATTTAAAAAAAAACTAAATATACAGTTATTGGTTTCTTATAAATTGAGGGTATGACTCCTTTCACGACTTTTCGTCTTTTCTTCTCGTAGTTTCCGACTTGGCCATCACCACTCTTCTCAAAAAACCACTTGTATAATGATAACTATTAGTTCATTTATTTATCTTATGTCATTTTTATTATAACAAACTTACATGTGCGTAGCATCGGTGGTCATCTGCCATCTGAAATTTAAATCTGTATATGACATATCTAGTAATCTAGATTTACTATCATCTATATGTATAAAGATGAATTGCTGTTCGTTAGTCTCGCTAAAACTCGAGGAAGGCTGCACATCGGTGCTAATTTTGGTCTTGAATTATTTGTGGAAGTCCAGAGAAGGTTTAAAAGGTGAATAAATAGGAAAATGCTGCTAAATGAAATAAAAACAACAAATTTGTTTTTCCTTTGATGTGTCCATACATAATTTCTATGAGAGAATATATTGACGCACGGTTTGACAGTTCTGCTGTGAAACAATTTCATTACGACAGTAGGATGCATATTTTACGAAGTAATTTTTGATGTTATGATATATTATTGACAAATTCATATAAAAACATTATTTAATTTATTTATATACAGAACAACGTCTGTCGGGTCAGCTAGTAAGAAATAAAATGTTAGAATAATGCGTAAATTATTCACAGATTTCCAAGAAAAAATATCAATGAAGATTCTAAAAGGATCATACTATTTTCCTGCTAAAAAAATATTAATTCAAAAACATCTATGTATTTAATTTATTGAGTTCCAGTTTTTCTCTCTAGAAAATCCATTTCAAGCCAATGCTAAAGTTGACTTAAGTTACAATACCTCTAATTAAAAAATCACACAAAAATAACTATTTAGATTTGAATGAGCGACATCTCAAGTCAATTTCCTAATATGCTATATAATATTGAAGTTAAGCAATTTAATAACTGTAAAGTAGATCCTGTAGAAGGAACCACAACCTGAGAGTTGAACAAACATACCATGATTTACGGATTATATCTCTTTCGGATGATTGGCTCAGTTGCTAAGAGCACTCGGACGGAAAATTAGAGTCGCAGGTTCGAGTCCCGCATCGTCCTTAAATTTTAGTACAAATAAAATTGGTATATTTAATCTCAGAAGTAAGGGATCACTCAAAAATAACAAACTCTTACATGTTATGTGTCAAGACCTTAGTCTTGACACTTGCAAACAATGGTTGATAAGACTATTTCTGCCGTGAAGCAGTAATGTGTAAAGATTATTGTGTTTCGGTCTGAAGGGCGCCGTAGATAGTGATATTATGTATGGAAAGAACTTCCCTTATATAAATATTTTTCATGATTAAACCATAACATTTGCAACTCGTTTCATATTACATTTAAACTGACACATTGACACACACTCATATATTTATACAACACACACACTCACACTCACAAATACACTCATAATTTATACAGAGGTTGATACATTTAGAAAAAGTTTAGATCTGCATTGTTATCGTTATTAGTTTGCCCTCTTTACTATGTATCCCACCTTACACCTTAGGGAGATGGGAATGGCTGAAAACCAGCGCTGCATGCAAATATTATTTCAGGCAGCATAAGCTGAGCCTACTCCCTTTTGTCTTAATGTATGTTTTGTAATAAGCTGATATTGTATACTTAAATTAAGTTCAAGGCAATAAATTTATTATTATTATTATTATTATATTACTCGGCAAATGCGACTTAACATCTTATGATTATAGGTGACGAGCGCAATTATTACGCACAGAATTTTTGGATTTTTCAAGAATCCAAAAATAGAATGGGCAGGGCGTATCAATTACCATCAGCTGAACATCCTTCTGGTCTCGTCCCTTATTGTCATAAAAGAAAACACAAAATATATGCAATAAGCCCCTGAGGCGCCACAATTTGCTCGCTACAAATATATCGGACATAGCTTTAAAAAAATCGACAGATATCGTCGGGTGTACGACTTACCCCTGAAGTGCAGTTACTTCCCGAACACTGGAATTGAAATAATAATAAAAAGTAGTATTACTACGACTATTGTGTATTTAATTATCGAATTAACAGTAGTCAAAAGTTTTTTTCGTGTGAATTTAAGTCATGTTACTCAATATTTACTCCAAGTGTTGTTTTGATAAATAGCTTTAGATAATGTAATATTATAAAAGAAAAACACAAAGAATATAAATATTTGGACAAATAGACTTGAATAATTATGTTAAGGGTATATTAAGATTTCTTTAAACAATTTAAACTAATTAAGGAATTTATATAAACTAGATTTCCATTTGCAAACAGATGAACTGTGGATGTCTGTTACTTCACTACCTTCGAGTAGTAGGGCACAAATTTTATAGATATAGTTATGGAAGGACACGTTATTATTACAGAACGGAATGAACAAAAAGAAAAACGAAAAAAGAAAAAAAAGCCCGCTGAGTTTGTTGCGCCCATTCTTCTCAGGTCTGAGGCATTCATTTTGGAATGGGTGGTAGTTTTTTGACTTTCAATAAGTGATGTCACATCCTATTTTGAATAATAATATTTGAATTTGAATGGTAAAAGCTGGCTTTTCATGTTTTGAAGACCGATTCTTAACTCTTAGATGAATATCCGACAAGAGGGTAGTAGAAATTGTGCCATCGAATATTTAGAATAAAGTCATTAGGCCATGCAATTTGCGACGACTCTCGAGCCTCAGTAACTTGAAGTAAGATAATCTTTCCTCATATGTAGTCAGCTCCCTTTGTAAACCAAACCTAATCATCATAGAGGTCCCGGGTTCGAATCCCGGTAGGTGCAAGCATTTATATGATGAATATGGATGTTCGTTTCCGAGTCATGGATGTTTAAATGTATTTATGTATGTTTATATGAATTTATGTATGTTGAAGTAAGTATATTGTATTAAATATATCATTGTCTTGTAACCCATAACACAGGCTATATGTGCTTAACTTGGGGCAAGACAATTTGTGTAAAAAGTGTGTCAATATTATTATTATACGCGAAGAATATATTTATGAATTAGGATGATTTGAGTGAATGTACCTGAAAGCTATTAAAATAAGCTATAAGACCAAGTAAAATTAACCATCTTATAAACAAAATAAGTGTCAGAACTTGGTGAGGGAATAGTGTGCCGTACGGCACTTTCGGTTTTGGTGTATATGAAAAATCTAGTGTCCTTGGCCATTGCCGATTTCGGAAGGCTTTTTTGCTTAAAGTAAGTATTAAAAATATAGGATATAGATGTCTCTAATACTTGAAGAAGGATTTTAGTCCTTTTTTACCAATTGCCTGTAATTGTTTGGATTATTTTTAGAACCGTGCAACCCAATTAAGACAAAGTGTGGTATTTCGTCGAAACCGGGGCCATTTGGTTTGTCGAGATTAATGGATTTATATATAGCTGTATATAAGTAAGAATAAAGAATATCTATAATTTCTGTAACGTAGTCAACCCAGGCTGTTAGAAGTTCTAATGTCATATTATCATTAATCAAACTTTAACTGAATAAACTGTGTTTTACTTATTAATTAATAGTAGAAGTTGCGAGTAATTTTACTTGTCCCATGTCATGCTGATCGTTAGTCATTCTATGCTGTGCGTCTTAAAATTTAAAATACATAAAATAAAAATCCAATAGGTTCATAGGAAGATCATAGCCGAAGGAAAAATATTAATACTTCAATGTTACATATATACTTTGGAATCCTTGAACTTAATTAATAAAATTATAGAAAAACATTTCAAGATATTTTTCAACAATTACCTTAGCATCGCACGTACTGGAAACTATCTGTAATTTAAATGTTACTATAACTATCAAAATAAAAATAATTATAATTTATTTCTCTTAAAAACATTATAAGTTTACAGGAACTAATGGCTGGAGTCACCTTTTAGGCAAATAATGCCTGTACCAGCTGGTGTCTCCGCTCTTCCATTTCAGCAATATGTTATTTTTAACAAAAGTTTTAGTATAATAATAAGGTAATGAAATGAATATAATAAAGTTATGAAATGAATAAAAATTTATAATTTAAATATTTGAAAAGTTATTTTTGAACACCTTAACAATACAACGACACAGATTAAGAATTACAATTTATAATTCGTAAAAAACAGGTGTAATATAACATACCTGATTTTTTTATTTATCATTGAGGACAACAAATGATCTCCGAAGAGTGCAAAGATTATCTCTGCCTACATTTTGCATACCTCCTTCTTATACAATTTACAGGATATACAAGAATACGGGTCTCCTGATGGTACATATCAATGCCGCCTATATTATCTTGCACAGCACAGAATCACGGGAGAGTACCTGCCTTTTAGGCCCTATACGCGCTTTTTTGAATGTATCTATGTCATATCCACTTGCAAACACCTCAGAGGGAAGGACAGTGGAGGAACGCCATATATCCAGACGGTGGGGGTAATAATTTAACTGTGGCACAATAGACAATACATATGTCTACTGTGACTGTGGCGTGTCGTGTGTTGGTAGAATTCGCCAACAAGAGTGTGTGTACTCCATGTTAAATGCCATTTTTTTATGACAGTAAGGGACGAGACGAGCAGGACGTTCAGCTGATGGTAATTGAAACGACCTGCCCATTACAATGCAGTGCCGCTCAGGCTTCTTGAGAAACAAAAATTCTGAGCGGCACGACAATTGCGCTCGTCACATCTCTAAGTCTCATAAAGTCTCATTTGCTCAGTAATTTCATTAGCTACGGTGCCCTTCAGATCGAAACACGATAATGCTTACACATTACTGCTTGACGGCGCCGTTGTGGTACCCATAATCTAGCCGACATCCTGTGCATTTTTAAATCATATTAAATGGGGTGCAACATGCAACAAGAACATAGTGTTCGGACGAATTGAGCACCTCTATGTAAGATGCGGTCAAATGTTTGGAACTAATACTAAAGTGGACAGAAATGAGAGCATAAGCCATGTGTGGTTAGATCTGTGCCTTATAGAACGTTACAATGTGGGCCACCTTGAAGTAGAAGTGACTATTTCCGGCTCGAAGGTTGTTGAAGATTGAAGGGAGGTCAACGGTCATCGACCCACTCTCCAGTGCCACGTCACCCAGTTGCTTCATAACTACCAGCAGCGACACCCGCACACGCGCAGCTTATTACTTACACATTTATAATATTTCCACATACGATAAATGGTTACTTTGTGCTGTCAATAAATATTTAATTATTGTTTCCTCCACCACTATATGGTCCTTCGAGCCGGATTAGTAACGGAGTAATAGAGACTTCTATTGAAAACACCTAGTTTCTTCGAGGTCTTTGGGTGAGGGTAAAGACGCATTATCTATTCGTCATTTTGGAGGTTCACTGAACAATCTATATTTTAAACCCCTCTGCGACCTTTACAAGACTGGTATCTATGTGTGTAAAAGCTCGTATAGTTGATCCAGATAAATACTAACCATATCAGTCTTAAAAAAATAATGCATATAAAATGATTAATAAGTTAATCAATTTATATGCATAGTAACGCAAACGATTTTTAATGATAGAACAGGTGTTTCTTTTAAGCGCTGCCATTTACTTACAGATAATAAAAACTTCGGGCTTTTGTTGCCTCGATACGACACAAAATAATATAATCATTCATAATACAGGACCTATAAATCTTGTCTGTAAAGCATTGCAAAAAATGCTACTCTTTATAAATTATAGCAATTTATTATGGACTTTCTAACAAATAGTCCATGCTAAAATGATTTTTCAAAATAACCTTTTTGGTCTCTCAACCACAAATATGAATAAGATGATAGTCTTAATGATTAATGATATTATGATAGTCGCTGTGGTCGTGTTGTGATAATGATAATACTTAATGACGTGAAAGTGATCTATTGCCGTTCTACGATAATTCAACGATGTTATCAAAATTCATTAAATAAATTACCACATCAATGTAGATGTGGCATTCAGGTAGATGCTCTTGGGCGTCACGGGTTATCCTGCATAAAATCGGCAAGCCGTAGCAGTCGTCACGCCACCATTCAAAGTCAAATTCAAATTCAAATATTTTTATTCAAAATAGGATTTATAATCACTTATTGAACGTCAAAATCTACCACCCATTCAAAAGAGACTGCCTCAGACCTGAGAAGAATGGGCGCAAGAAACTCAGCGGACTTTTTTTTATATAAAATATGGATTACAATGTAATATCGTACGATAAACATTAATAATTAAAGAGCCTGAGGGTGTTCGCTTTAATCCCAGTCCGTGGTGTCATTAAGAAAATCGTTTATGCTATAATAACCTTTCCCACACAAACGTTTTTTAACAATTCTTTTAAATTTCGTGACACATTTGTTTTGTACATTTTCTGGGATCATATTGTAGAAGCATATACATCGCCCAACAAAAGACTTACTAACTCGACCCAACCGAGTAGTAGGCATAACAAGTTTATGTTTGTTCCTCGTGTTAACATTATGAATGTCACAGTTTCTAGAAAATTCCTCAATGTGCTTATGAACATACAAAACATTATCAAAAATGTATTGAGAAGCAACAGTCAAAATGTTTATTTCTTTAAATTTTTCTCTTAATAAATCTTTAGGACCTAGGTTATAAATCGCGCGAATAGCCCTCTTCTGCAGCACAGAGATAGTATTAATATCGGCCGCACTGCCCCATAACAATATACCATAGGACATAATACTATGAAAATAACTAAAGTATACTAATCTCGCCGTATCTATGTCAGTTAACCGTCTGATTTTCTTAACCGGATATGCTGCAGAACTAAGCCTATTCGCCAATCCTTCAATATGGGGGCCCCACTGCAATTTGGAATCAAGAGTAATGCCAAGAAATATAGCAGATTCCACTGGTTTTACCACCTCTCCATTTAATAAAATATTCGCATCTACATTTTTGACATTTGGCGCGGTGAATTTAATATATTTGTTTTATGATTATTTAACAATAAGTTATTGGCGCTAAACCAGTACACGATGTCAGATAGAGCATTGTTTACTTCGTCATACAAAACTTGGCTTCGTTTCACTTTGAATATAAGTGAAGTGTCATCCGCAAACAATACCACCTTGTGCTTTTTTTCTACAAGGTTAGGTAGATCATTTATATAAATTAGGAAGAGGAAGGGTCCAAGAATAGACCCTTGTGGTACCCCCATACCGAGAGCCACCTCGACCCTCTGAATCCTATTATTTAAATATGAGATCAGAAGATCGAGTGCAGATCCTCTTATACCATAGTGGCATAGCTTCCTGACCAGCGTTGCATGCTGAACACAATCAAAAGCCTTAGATAAATCACAGAAGATACCAAGTGCATTCTGTGATTCCTCCCAGGCCTCAAAAATATTCCTGATGAGTTCAACACCTGCGCATCCGTAGTCGAGCGTCCCCTAGTAAAGCCAAATTGCTTTATATGAAGTTACTTATAAGTGTTAAAGTGAGTAAGCATTTGGCTGAAAATATTTTTTTCAAAAATTTTACTAAGGGTCGGCAACACCGAAACAGGGCGATAGTTATTCGGGTCAGAAATGAGTCCCGATTTAAATATTGGTGTAATTTTACTATACTTCAGAAGGTCAGGAAACACGCCATGTTCAATACAGCTATTAAAAACTAGTGCTAGATATGGTGCTATGATGTCAATAACAGAACTTATTATTTTTACAGATATATATCAGCAGTTTTTTTCATTTCTAAGGATCTGAAAGTTTTAATTATTTCTGCTGGGCTAACAACACTGAATTTGAAATTTTGTTTACATTCCTTAACATTTTCCATTCTTTTGGACTCGGCAACACTGGTGGAGGAGACAAGGGTGCTTGAGATGGAAACTGGAATGTCAGAAAATTTTTTCTCAAAAGCAGAAGCTACTTCCTGCTCAGAGTGGATTTTTGTATTGTTTATTATTAGATTATATTCAAACTTGCAGTCTTTCGCTCTTCCAGATTCCCAGTTAATCTAACTATAACTATAACTTTCCAAGTCATTTTTATTTTATTTGAAGCATTTTTAATTATTTCTCTAATATGCATTGACTTAGCAATAGTACATACTTTCTTAAATAATTTTGAATAATTTTTCACATATACAAGGAAAGATGCATCATGATTACATGATGATATCTCACTATATAGTTCATATAACTGTTGTCTGCTATTATGAATACCAGCTGTTGCCCAGTTGTTAAATGACAAGAGACCACCCGAGTTGACTGTCTTTGAAGTAAATATAGAAGCAAACTCTGTTTTAATTATTTTAAATAACTTACCATACATCTCATTTGGAGTACTGTTATAATTCAAATACAAGTTTGAGAGTTTTTCTGAAACGTTGCCTCTATATTTCTCCATTCGCCTATTGTTTACCGGAACAAACATAAACTTTTTAGTTGAGGTACATTTGTTCCCTTCAATATTAAAAGAGGCTAATTGACCAAAGTGGTCTGAGCTCAGTTTACTAATTATTGATTGAGAAATAGGTTTATAATTAGTAAAAATATTATCAATACAGCTTTTAGAGGTGCTGGTTACTCTAGTAGGTTCTAAGAAAATATTTGATAAATTATATGATTTAAACAAAGATTTGAATCTAATACTTGTGGTGGATTTTTCTAATAAGTTAATATTAAAGTCACCACAAATCATAATATATTTCTTAGATTCTGATAATTTTGATAGAACCTCCTCCAATACACTCTCAAATAACTCATATAATGCATCGGGGGGTCTGTATATACTTACAACAATGGCACACTCAAGCTCTGCACAGGCTATTTCAATGGTACGTTCAACAGAGAGGCCCACAATATCTTTACGGTCTTTGAATTTAAATGATTTACTTATAAGTATAAGAGAGCCGCCACGTGTTGCCCTTTCTCTGCTAAACACACTTGCCACCCGATGACCACTGAAATTAAAAATGAGCTCGTATTTTCTAAGCCAGTGTTCAGTAAGACATAAGATATCAATATTTTCATGGTTCATTAGTAACTCCAGTTCCAGTTCTTTACCTAACAAACCTTGCATATTTTGGTGCATCAGGTTTATAACTTTACAATTATTATGTTTACTATTATTTGTACATTGTGTATTTATATTGCTAGAGGAGTCCCCTATTGTCTTATTGACTAATTTAAATATTTTGGAACATATTCCAAACCAGAAACTAAACTATAAGACTGCTCAATAGAAGCAGTGTTTATTTATGATTAATGAAGTCACCCGCTGGGCATTTGCCGCTCTTAATATACCAGTCCAATATACGTCCTGATGGAATGACGCTGGTGGCTTGGGCACGGGGAAGGGCGCTGGTGTGGGACGCGAATTGCGTCGACACTCTGCTTCCTTCCCATGTCCAAGTTATGGCAATTGGTGCTGAGGCCTGCTGCTTCGACTGCCGAAGACAGCAAGCATCGCAAATATGTTGTTTGCAGTGAGTCATATATCTTTGAAAGAAAAAAAGTCTTCGCGCCTCAATACTACTACTCGAAATCCAAGCGCTGGCAGCTATTTCAGTCAACGGATCAGCATAGCTATCCAACGTGGAAATGCTGCCAGTATTCTTGGTACGCTTCCCCGTAATGATAGTTTTAGTTTTATGTAATCAGAGTATTGTATATATAGTTATAAGATTTGTTTTGTTTGAAATACATCATCAGAATACATTAAATTCTTAGATAATTTATACGTCTAGATAGAGTCTCTTGCTGTTAGACAACCAATATAAACAGTCCATGAATATTTGTTTTGTGTGCGTGACAAGCTAGGTCTTACACTCGCGATTTGTATGAAACTTTGTATTAGTGTGCGTGAATTGCTCAAAACAGAGGTTAGTTCTAAAGTCTTTTTTTTTGACGTTTTGACAGCTGTCATAGTCTATCTAGATGTATAAATGATCTAATGTTAAGCTCTATAAAAGACCAAACCTAAGGAAAGGTATCTACGAAAGTGTATCATTATTAATCAACCAGCACGTGATGTAAAAAAATAAGTACAGTCTAATTTATTTACGACTTAGTTTGACATAAATTATGTCAAACAATTAATAGCATAATTTCAGTATATCGTAGAGCTATAATTGCTTGATGATTATTAATTAATGACATCCAATTCCGTGCGCCGCTTAAGCTGCTAATTACAGTCCCTGCCACTTCACTGTATACAATATTAATGAGATATTTATTAGAAGCAATTATAACACATGGCTTTGATTGTGTTTTTTTGTTACTCGGGAAAAAGAAAAATATTGTATTTTTACAACTCATTAATACCGATTCTGATACATTATATCTCGTCTCTTCAGGCTTCTTCTGAAGTCCTAGGAGACCCGAGTCTCAGCCTAGATGTATGCTAAGGGGATACTAAGATCTAATAAGATACATAATAGCTTTAAGGGTAAATGTATACACTTTTATAATAAAGTCCCAGCCACTATTCAGGCATTATCTATAAATAAATTTAAATGTTTTATTAAAAAACGTAAATCCTGCTACTCCACAGGTGAACATCTAAGTGATCCGACAGCCTGGGACTAGATTATGATTAATTTATAGCAATAGCAATGACAGTACAATATTATATATTTTTTGCTTCTCGTCTCTCAGAGCGCCATTTGTTTCCGAAGCGGTAGTAGTGTCTAGTATATGACAAATGACATCAAAAAGAATTCTGAAGGAATCAATTTTGAGAAAATAAACGCCTTTTATGCCTTTATCCTTATTTGATTAACCACTGATCCGTTTAGGTGACGAGTACTTATTTATTATAAAGCATAATCTATGATATATTGAGCGATGGAAGGCAGCTCAGTCAAAACCGAATTTTTCGTCGGAAAAGGTTGATTCGTGGCAGTAAAGGTGTTAAGTCGCGTGAGTATTATTGTCTCGTTTAGATTTCCGTGGAAATTTCATTTCATTTGGGTCCCATTTGATATTTCCGTGTTTGAGAATACCGGTAACAATGGGTTCCCTCCATTGTTCGAGAAACACGCTACTTGAGAGAAGCATAATAATATTAAAATGAATACTAAATAGGACTTGCTCGGGAGGTAGGATTTTATGAATGTTTATTAGTGGTGGCTGGAAGAACTTGTTATCGAGATTAATATTCTTAAGGAAGATAAATTTACAGCACAGAATTTTATAAATTTTCTAAATTTAGGTTGTCTCATACACATTAGTATGTATGTACGCTATAAGCATCAAAAACACTATGTCTGCTATGTATCGTAAAATTTGAAGTAAGTCTATTCAGAAGTTAGTTTTTCCGTTTGTCTGGAGAGACTTACAGACAAACAGAATAAAACAAAAATTCTAAAAAGAATTGGTAGCATTCGATATTATTTATAAAACCCGCAGCATTCCTTATAAAAAAATTCAATGTAACTAGGTATAATTTTAACTTTGGTGATATTTTACTATAGTATAGATTTATAATAATATAATACCTATATCTTTACGCATTAATATTATAATATTCCCATAAAACCTTCGAAGATTTACAGTAAGTGTGGATTTAATTATCTGCTATAGGCACTCAATAATTCGGGTGGTAAAGTTTAATTACTTTACATTTTTCATTTTTTTTTTATTGCCTTTAAGTTGAAAACTTTTAATTTTACTTCATAATACACAAAATATTTAATTGAAACAGATTTTATACAAATAATAAATGATACAATGTTTATATTCATAATTTGACTGCAATTTTTTTAATAATATAATTTTTAACCTAAATTAATAAAGAAATACTGATTTTGATAACGAATTACTGAATGACTACGGACCTTATTAGTTGAGATGTTTCAAATATTATTAAAAATTCATTATTAAAATAATCAGAATAGAAGTAGGTACGGTAAATAAGACCTATGATATGCATCAATGGAGAATAGCGACGAAAAGAATACTAAGTTTTTCCCATAATTTGCACAAACTAAAGCAATGAAAAAAAAAACAAAACCCGAACGAAAACTTTATTTTAATATGCCCAAACGAATTTATTGAATTTTTTACTGTGATTGCAGAAAGGCTCAGCTAGCATGTTACATAAATAATGATCATTTATCGACTTCCTTTCAACATCAAGTTTCACACACTCGATCTCTAATCAAGCCAATTAGAGAGACAATGTATTAGTTCAGTATTTACCTTTAGATGTAGACACACAACGACCACGTAAAGCCAACCCATGTGTGATGATAATGAAATAAGTGAGATGGGCGACCGACCACTTTAACGACGCGAGACCAATCGATTCATAATTCCATTAGCTCTCTCTTTAGAAATACTGACTGAATTACTTTATTTCATTATCAATTTAAAATTTTCCGATTACACGAGTACCTGTTTCTGTACTTTAGTACTTTTTTTTTTAATGGTTCACCAACAGATTTACATAGTAGATACAATAATTATGCAATTAATGATTATTATGCTTTTATAATATACTATACTTTTATAATATTACTTAATTACCTTTATTAATTTGTATATTTTATTAAAAGAGTTAATTGCACCGTTTTTTCTCTCTCAGAGAGCCGTTTGTTTCCGAAGCGGTGGTAGTGTATGAACTGACATCAAAAGTTCTAAAGGAATTAATTTTGAAAAAATAAATACTTATTAATAAAAATTTTAAATTGTCATGTTAGAAAGTAGATTCATTAATTAAAGTCAAACACAACTTGTTTATTTTAGTTCTAATTCAATCGAAGGATTATAAACAAAAAATAAAATAAAATAAATGAAAGAATCCGCTATGATGCGATATCCGAATCAACACAGAGAAAGTTTTCGAATGGTATTTAGATTTATTTGACTTTATTATTTTTAACCGACTTCAAAAAAGGAGGAGGTTCTCAATTTGTCGGTATTTTTTTATGTTTGTTACCTCAAAACTTTCGACTGGGAACCGATTTTGATAATTCTTTTTTATTTGAAAGCTGTTCTTCCCATGTGGTCCCATTGAAATTTGTTGAATTGGTCCAGATCTGACAATGGCATCCATGAGAAAACAGTAAAAGTCTTAAATTTGCTATACGTATGTGAATGATAAATTTACATTTACATATTTTTAGATTTTTCATTGCTGCATTGAATAATTTTGTAAATCTACACATATTTAGACAAATAGTTGGTTAGTTTACTTCAAATTTACTAAAAATAAAAAAGCAAAAAATTTTTTACAAAAAAAAAACAACCGACTTCAAAAACACTATTCCAAAACAATAGATATAATATGCACTAAAAAGTATAAAAATAATTGCGTATATTTATACAATCTAATTAATTAATGTAATTCTAGTTACGATTATTGTAATTTTTGGAGTCGGTGTTAGCCAAGATACGTTTGTAACTATATACATAGTTATAAGTGAGATGTGCTTGAGTCGTGAGGAGGCGAGAAGCTAGAGCGGGTCGCGGCGGAAGGACACCGATTCCAAAAATAACAATAATTGCAACTAGAATTAGATTAATTAATTAGATTGTATAAAAATACGCAATTATTTTATACTTTTTAGTGCATATTTATTGTTTTGGAATAGTGTTTTTGAAGTCGGTTGTTTTTTTGTTATTTTTTTTTCTTTTCCTATGTTTATCATATAAGTACCTACAATGTGAATGATAATGAATAATTTTATCACAACAAACAAAGCATAATATTACAAAGACAAACTTCTGATGGAAAGTTACCAAAGTACTGATGCGGTATTCCTAAGTTACATTGAGAGTTATACGTATTATGTAAATGTTAAAATTATTCTTTGTCGTGAAGTTTTGAGACCTGACAGAAATGTAAAACAAATTGTTTTACCAAATTTATATGCAGATTATACAGAGGAGGTACTTATTCAATACTCAATTGCTTATAAAAAGGACAGAATATTTTATTCCTTTCCGATCCGGGAAACTAAGAGCCTCAGATCGGCATGAATTTAGCGCGCGCGTAGCGTTCTGTCAATGCATATTATTTTAAGTGTATTAATAGATTGCCTATAATTATGATGATTTGAGTGAATGTATCTGAAAGCTATTGAAACAAGCTATAAGACCATGCAACATAAACTATCTTATAAACAAAATATGGGTCAGAACTTGGTGAGGGAATAGTGTGCCGTACGGCACTCTCGGATTTGGTGTATCTGAAAAATCTAATGCCCTGAGCCACTGCCGAATTCGGAAGGTTGTTACTGTATTTTTTACTATAAAGGTTGGAATAGACATAAAAATAAGGCCACGTATCTATAAGACAGCTTCAATATAAGTTTAAGATAATGAATAATTTATACAACAAATATTAGAAAATATGGAAAATTTGTTTGCTTTTTATGTATCCGGGTTAATGCGACTTGGGTATTAATAGCGTGAATGGTCTCACAGGCTGAATTTTTGATTCTACCATTTACAGTCAGGTTACCTGCATGTTTTTCTGCCCTATAAAATCACGATTTTGAAGTAATAATCTTTAGGTTCGATTTGAGAGTAACTCAAAATAATTTTCAGGCGGACGGAGATTGTTACAAACTTTATATTGTTACAATGCTGACTGTTACTTCAACTGTATAACTGGTAAATAATGAGTGATAATTATTTTTAAAGTGAGAGTTAAAGTTAAATAGTTATCAGTTAATTAAATAGACAGGTGGCAGATGTCCCAGGAACTTATTACTCTTTTATCAACAAAGTACACGTGACATGTTAGAAGAGAAACCTGCATTGTGCATGAACCTCTTAACTGCTCATGATGTCCTGGTACATGTTGCTAGGATGACACATGATTTCAACCGCTATGGAAGACATTACTATCACCGCTACCATATTTATGTTCTCCTGGTGTCTATGTAGTAAAGCGTCGTGCGCATGACGTCAGAATATATTAAGGTATACTCGCGTCATACATAAGACAATCTCTTCTTCAACTATGATCGCCTGGTACTTAAACACTGTATCAAGCTTCCTATCTCATTTTCTCCCACGTTAAATCTTATGAATTTATGCCGTTCTCTTTAAACTGTGGCGCTTTTTCGTTTTATCGACTTTCAAATCACAACGATGCTAAAGAAGTTTTAACTTCAAAAATCAAGAACTACATAATGACTTGACTGTAACTGTAACTAAATAACTAGACTGGAATCGTAATTAACGCATTTTTAGTGAACTAAAATTTATTCTATTTTGCTGTTAAGAAAGATCAATTTCGCTTACAATAAGAGTTTAAAATTTCAGCGTTTGCGAGAAGAACAAAAAAAGTTAATGAATAAAAACCTTATATATAATTCAATCGCGCGAAAAGATTACACCCACACATTTTTTTTTAAAACGTGTGGCACATGGATGACAGAGAATATCCAGCCACGCTCGCCTGTTGTTCAGGAGTTGTTGATAATGCTCAAAATGAATTGAGTCCGTTAAAACTAACAAGTGATAAATAACGTACACAGTAACGTGAAAACAATATAATTTCTGATTGTATTTTCATCCAGTTAAATTTTCCACGTGTAAAACTATGAGGAACAAAAGTTAAAACTTAGTTTAAATCAATTAGTTAAACTGGAACAATGTTCTGTAAACAGTAACTTGTTAATTTCACTACAGTCCGCTCGAAATCAGTATGTGTTATTACATCTAATCTAAACCAGGTCGCTCAGAAAGTTTTGCGAGAAAATCTTTCAAGATATAAAATGAATGAATGAATTTCCCTGAGTAATTGTGATTATTTAAAAATATGTGATTATTTACGAGCAAAAATGCCATCATTCGAATTTCAAATATGCCTCCATATTTTTTGAGAGCTAAATTGAATTATCGTACAGCCTAGCGAAACTCTCTAAGAAAAAAGCGATTCACTCGATTGTACGAAATGTGCAGTCATTGTTAGATTGACAGATGACGGCTATAATCTTGTATAAAACGGAGGTAGCCGAAATCCACTACATTTTAAGTAACTGCACGCGTTCAAATTTAGCCGGATTATATATATATAATCGCCATACTGTAATTACTACTATTTCAAAGTCATGTAAATCACTGCATGTTTTATAAAAAACTAAATTTCAGTTTTTACTTAGGCTGTCCCGTCTCTTATTATGTAGTTTTTTTATTCCCTTTGCTATCATGTCTCATTCAAAAATGAAACTGTGTCGGGAACATACGACGCACAGACGAGACATTTGATCCAGTTCAAAAGGCGTTTAAAAAAGCAAAAAGAAAGCCTTTCTAAAGCAACCTATCTATTGTTGGCGGAATAAGAAAGGAATGGTCGTCCTTCGACGGCTGCTACCGGAGTGAGATTTTTATTTTTTTATATGAGAGGGGGCAAACGGGCAAGAGGCTCACGGGATGGGGAGAGGTGAGGCAACCGCCCATGGACATCCGCAACAACAGGTGTGTCAAGAAATGCGTTGCCGGACTTTAAGGTGGGAGTATGCTTTTTTCTTGAAGGTCCCTAAGTCGTATCTGTTCGGGAAGACCGCTGCCGGTAGTTGATTCCACAAAGTGGCTGTGCGAGGCAAGTAATTTCGGACAAAACGCGCGGTTGTGGAATGCCAGACGTGTACGTGATGCGGATGGTACTTTGCACGTAATGTCCGATGGTGGAATTCGGCCGCTGGAATCAACCCGAACAGCTCCTCTGAGACATAAGGAAAATGTGCTAGCAGTGAAAATTTAATTCAAGAAAACAAATGAATTACATACGAAAACATTTGGCATATATTACAGATTGGATTGGAAAGCGTTCAGAAGATTCAAACACACCGAAGCTTAGAAGCTGAACCGTGGGGCCACCCCCCATGATTCCTCTGGTGTTGCAAGAGATTGTGGGCGGCGGTGATCACTTAACAACAGGTGACCTACTGATTTTTACTAAATTTTATATACATATTCAATAGGTCTGAGAATCGGCTACTATCTATTTTTCATCCCCCTAAATGTTAACCCCTAAATTTATTTTTATTTTTTTGGACGTAAATTTTTGTTTTTATTTTTTTATGATACAACATTAAAAAATACATACAACCCCAAAATTTTCAACCCTCTACGATTAACGCCTATTTTGTATCGCGATTTTTATATTATTCTGTTCCATCTACAAATCCGCAAAGGGTTGCAAGATGGCAATGGATCAATGCTTACATTATTTGTAGTACGATAAATTTGGTAGGTCTGAGAATCGGTTGCATCTACTTTTTACACCCCAAATTTTTTTTTATTACTTTATATGGCAATACAACGTTTGCTGGGTCTATATACGAGTAATATGTTGAAAATGCATTATCTGATTGTATCGTAAAGTTATTACTAAGTAGTAAATGGAGTACCTACATATCTTTACCTAAAGATATCAATTAAACCACAAAGCTTACAAATTAGATAGTCCGTAGATATAAATTTGTCACTTCAACAGCCCTTTAGTAAGATATAGACCGTGTGCTACAATATACTAGCGACTTTGTCTAAACAAACAAACCGTGCAAGAGAGAAGAACATATCTAACGTCTCACATCAATATGGAAAACGTAGGCGAATCCCTTGTAAATGTAACCGATTTTTATTGCCAAGTCGTAAACAGTCAGCCACGCTTCTTAGTATTTTGAATATGAATCTAGCTAACGCACGCATTGACAAATCAAAATTTTTGTGGACTAACGGTCCTAGAAATAAACTTGGTATAAAGTTATAACTGAGAATAAACAATATGCAAAATGTTCACTAAGTATATCGCTGGCAACCCTATCAATCATCAAATGTCAGGGCGCCTTCCAAATAAACGCGGGAAACATTAAACGTCAAAAAAGCAATCATAAGCAAACTATAAGCATTTTGCATATTCTTAGTTTATATATAAGGCCGTTTGTCTATGGTGCTAAGTAGGTTAGAATTCTTATAAAAATACATGTACGTCTCTTAAAACCATTCAATATTAGGTGGAAGTTAATTGAATGCTAGCGCTTCAGTTATGCACTCTGTCCGCATCCTAAGTACCTTTCAATCGTTAAAATTGAACATCAGTGATTCCCTTTGACCTTAACTGAATTGCTATTTCTTTTTTAAAGTATCCAAGTGATATATGTATAAGTTGTGCGGTATTACTACGGACTAGTCTGGTAATAAATATTCTAACAACTTAAAAACAAATAATTTTTATTTCTGGAATTTTATGAGAATTAATATGTTAGAATATTCGATCATTTTGCGGCATTTCACATATTTATTTGAGATTAAAATTGTTCGTAAATCTTGGTATATCTTGTTCAACTCTCAGGTTGAGCCAAGTGTCACTCGAACGGTTGCGCATCGTTAATAAACATTGGTATATTAAAATTGTAAACTTAATCAATACACAAAACTATCTAGGCAATCAAATTTGCTTCGACAAGAACAATAACGAGCTAGAAGTAGAGCGCAGAGTATAAAAAAAAAAGAAAAAATTTAAGCCTTTTTTTTTCTATATAAAAATAAGGAACGAGACGAGCAGGACGTTTAGCAGATGGTAATTGATACGCCCTGCCAATTACAATGCATTGCCACTCAGGATTGTTGAAAAACCCAAAAATTCTGAGCGGCACTACAACTGCGCTCGTCACCTTGAGACATAAGATATTACGTCTCACTTGCCCAGTAATTTCACTAGCTACGGCGCCCTTCAGACTGAAACACAGTAATGCTTACATATAACTGCTTCACGGCAGAAATAGACGCCGTTGTGGTGCCGGCTACCGGTGCAAAGGAGCCTCCCACTGGTAAACAGCTTAAAACATATTTTCAATAGTGTGTCTAACCTACTCTTCGCAGACTTGGAAATATACAACGAATATAGGAAACAAACTAACTCTCTGCCAAAGAGGTAAACGAGCGCAGTATGCTAAAAATTAACCCCCTTATTCATAATAGTCTGCTAACTTTAAGCATTGCTAATTCTCACTCTGTCTTCTTCTATTGACCTAAGTCAGAATGAGAAAAAACACTCCTTAGCGGCTGTTTAAAGTTTGCGGACCATTATGAATAAGGGAAAGGACACAAAGGCAAACGATCCAAATGATATGGGAGGAAAAACTAACTGAGGTCGGTTAAATTAAAATTAAAGTAATTTATAAATAAAATGGTAAACATATAATATGAAACTAACCTACAAATATTTTTTTAGCTTATTTATTTAACCCTAATAAGTATAATACTAACAAGAACAATTGAATAAGTTTTTTTGTTTGAAGATATTTTGCAAGAGAATTACCCAAACGTTTCAATTAAACTGAAAAAGTATTAAAAAGTTGAGATTTAAATCCAATTAAAACGAACAATTGCTACTAAAGGCACAAAAACACAATCCTAACAACACAAGCGTGGAACTATCGGAATACTCTCAAAACTACTCACAAAATATCGGCAGAATTGGTTTACTATTTTCTGTTGAACAGTCAAAAACAATTCAACTAGGCTTTGAGCTTGATTCACATGTTTCACACCTATTTCGTCGTTCTATATACAGGCACAATCTACCTACGGATAGAATTCATAAATTTTTCCCATTACCGTTAAAAGTTTCATAGTGGTGAAACATATAATATAATACACAGTGAGTCAAGAAATAGGTTTAGAACGATTAAAACAATAATAATGATTAACTCTATCTTACTCCCGATTAAAGTCAACAATATATTACATATCTAGGAAAACAAATAGCTTTCACAAAATCATGACAACAAGACGAAATAAATAGAATAATCAATATTACATGGAATAAGTTTTGGAGTTACAAGGAAGTGCTAAAATCAAACCTTTCTATAAAACATGAAAAAAGTGCTAGACTCCTGCTTACTTCCATGTCTTTCATATGGTAGCCAAACCTGGATATACAACGCCATATTTTGTAAAATATTTTTTGTTTTTTATCTATAATATTATTTCATGTATGATTTTCTGTATATTTTACAAATAAGTAGGTAATCAGATTAATATTTAATCTGAATGTATTTATTAAGGAATAAATGAGGCTATTTATTTATTATATATATAATATTTAAATGAATATTTATATACAGGTATTAATATGAAATAAGCTAATAAATGATTCTAAGTTAATCTGATTTAAACATTGATTATAAGATAGAGAGAAAAGTAATAGAGGCTAAGTACAAAATTGGTGTTTTGGTGTACTGGCTAAAAAATAATTTCAAAAACAGGTTCCAAGTCAGCAGAGTTCTACCCAAAAGGCAAAAATTAATAACCTTCTCGTGAGATGGCAAAAATTTAAAGAAAATTTGATCCCCCAACTCGTGAATTAGGTATTAGGAATAAGTTCTCTGACACATAAGGTTTAATTGTAAATTGTTTAGTAGGTAGTTAGATTAAGCACTATGGAAAATAGCTAATACTAAATAAAGAAATTTGTAATTTGATTTTATGGAATATTCTAAGAATGCTCGCTTGCTTGATGTAAACAGCACTAGAGCGTACGAACAGTTACCTAGAGTGTTCTTGCGTGTTCGGATGTGCTCGTCCGAATTCTAGTTCTAGTTCTAGAAAAAGAACCAAAAATTTTTAACGTTTACATCAAAATAAAAATAACGTTTACATCGAAATATTAATGATGAACCAAGGTTCGTTAAAATTTTGATGTACACGCTGTAGACAAGCTTTCGTTAGTGAATAGTGCTTTTGTTCTAGCTTTGGCCTACAAGGTCAAGAAAGAATGCTCTTGTTCTAGCTCTGGCTCAAAAGGTCAAGAAAGAATGCTCTTGTTCTAGCTCTGGCTCAAAAGGTCAAGAAAGAATGCTCTTGTTCTAGCTCTGGCTCACAAGGTCAATAAAGAATGCCCTTGTTCTAGCTCTGGCTCACAAGGTCAAGAAAGAATGCTCTTGTTCTAGCTCTAGCCCACAAGGTCA
>CATIXQ010000037.1:567123-585055 GCA_949711755.1 Leptidea juvernica | reverse complement strand
TCAAGAAATAATGCTCTTGTTCTAGCTCTGGCTCAAAAGGTCAAGAAGGAATGCTCTTGTTCTAGCTCTGGCTCAAAAGGTCAAGAAAGAATGCTCTTGTTCTAGCTCTGGCTCTTTGTTCGTTTAGTTTATATGCACCTTAAGAATAATTTACCAAACAAGCTTCACTGTATCGACGAGCTGTAATCTCTCTAATAATAATTAATTATTGAGATCCAATTACGTGCGCGCTTAAGCTGCTAATAATATTCCTTGCCACTTCACTGTATTATACGATATTAATAAGCTACATTATTAATCATTTATATAATACACCCGCTCTTATCCTAATAAATATTAGAGGCATCCTCTCATTCCATTTGTTCTTTTCTTTCCCGCTTTCGAAAATAGGTAAGACAGAAACTATAGTTATATCTGTTTAACTGCTGTTAATGTATTACTTGTTGTATCACGTTAAGTTTTTTTGTTTTCAAATGTCATTTGTGTAATTAAACACAGAAGTGATCACTTCAAGTTATTAATCTTAAAAAAATAATAAGTTTTTTAAATCTGAAAGAGCGAAATCTCCAGTCAATTTCCTAATATGGAAATATTGGGGTTGAGCAGATTATCAACTGTAAAGTAGATCCTGCAGATGAAGCCACAATCTGAGAGTTGAGCAAGTCATATCAAGATTTATGAACGTGACGTCACTTGGATGGTTGGCTCAGTGGAAGAGCGCTCGCACGGAACGCTAGAGGTCGCTGGTCCGAGTCGCGCATCGTTCATAAATTTTGTTTTCAAATTTAATTTGTGTACTGCAATATAATGTAATGTTATATAATATTGACACACTTTTACACAAATTATCTTACCCCAATCTAGGCATAGACAAAGAATGTGTACCTTAATAGTATAGATAGGCTATACTATCTGTGGAAGACAACGATAAATTTAATACATCACTATACTATTGTAATAATATTACTAGTATTTTTCAAATAAATGTTTTTATCAACCGGGGTTCGGACCCGATACCTGTACCCCTAGCCCGATAGGCAGTGTCACTAACCACTGGGCTATATGGGTGTTAGCTAGAATTCAAATTATTATGTAACATAACTTCCCGTTACGATATTAGGAAAGTTTAAAATGCTCAAAGGGAACTTGTCAAGGGCTACAGCTAACTGCAGTAAACCAGTTTATAAAGTTTGGTCCTCCATTCCTGTGTATAATTACGTAAGTATTTGTAAATGTTATGTTACATTTTCAAATTAGGGTTCGGCAATGAAGAGCTCGGTTTATTTAATACTCTTTCAAGTTTCATTTCCATAAGTTGTTGAAGCTAACTTGAGTGAAAAACATATTTTGTTTATTACTTTAAAAAAATATATAAATTACTAGCCGTACCCGCTCGCTGCGCTGGGCGAATTTTAAAAGGAAATAATTTAATGAATGAACGTTGGAAATCGAAAAATAAGTAGATATAAACCAGCTAGGCTAAATTTCAGATCGAATGGTGGTAGTTTGATGTCGATACGATCAGTGGTTTAGGCGTAAAAGAGCCTCAAACAAAGACCATTTTCATTATATATATATTATACATAATGAAAATATTTGAATATTATATATATATATATATATAATAAAATTAAAAAAAAATATAATAATATAATTGATATTTTTCTGTCAAGAACGAATTGGTGACAGACACATAGAGCAGATTATTTTGTAAACGTAAATGATTTTTAAAATAAAGAAAAATTGGTTTTCTGAAGAATAACATTTATTTTATAATTTTATATTAAGGTACAATTTCTGTAAAATAATTTACGATATAGGTATTTTAAATCAATTAAAATAAATCTCATAGTTTATGACAATTATTTACAACATAAAATTATACTGTAGCGATGTGTTTGATAAAAGCGATAAAAATCTAATTAATTTACGGTAGTTAATTTACGGTGTGTGTTGCAGCTACTGTACTCAATAACTTTTGTTTTGTATTAATTTACATTTACTTTTTTGACTTACACGTGTAAGGCATTGACTATTTGACGTTTGAGTATTTTTGTTGCATCACTTTACATAATGTAATTGAAATTAAATGTAAAATGATCAAAATCTAAATCTTGATTTAAAAGAGTGTCAATGACTGTCTTGCTACTTCTTCTCATTAGCTCAATCCTTTACGAAATAGCGGAATATTTAATAAGAAGAGTTTTTTTGACATTCATAAGTGTCATTTCCATGACGTACATGAATAAAGTGATTTTGATTTGATTTGATGTAATATGTACCAGGACTTTGAATTTAGTTCATACCAAGCTAATTTACAAAGTTTAAAAAGACTTATTTATAATACTATACAGATTTCTATTCAAAATACTTTTAATTTCATATTTTTATGAGTTTATGTGAAAAGTATAAATTTGTTGAACCTAACAAGGTAATATTAATGTAATTAAAATGTATCCAAAATTTTTTTTAAATAAGAAGTACCTTATTTAAAAGAAATTTTGTCAAAAGACCAGTGTAAATAAATGAAATATGTACATATCGTATACTTTTAATGAAACTTTTACAGAAATACCTTATGTAAATAAAAATTACGGGTTGCACTCCGGAAGTGCTGACAGAAGTGAAAACGTTTTTTGGCGCGTTAGACATTTTTGGTTTAGCTACTAGGGTTATTGGGTTATGAATTGCATCTTATTTATGTATGGTATTTTATTAATTATTAGAAACTTTAAAATACATTTAATGCTATTCTTTTATGAATCATCGTTAACAATTTCGACAACTCTTGTATCATTATCATTAAAATTATAACAATTTAAAATAGAAACTATAGGATCATGGTAACTAAAATAGGAAATAAACAATTTTGATTCGAATAATATATAATAATTATATATATACATTTTATTTATCTAGATGCGTTCGCGGTCTGCTATATGTACAAGTATATATACACACTATAGCTGCGTATCTCATCTAAAAATATGGGTACTGTGCTAAAAGAAGTTTCCACTTGAAAAATATAGTGTGTTGACTGTACGGCAGAAGTAAAACCATATTGGTAATAACCGCCATCAAATGTCTTATGATCTAGCAACTTCAGATTTCCACCAATATTGGTCTCTTCGGAATGCTGTAGTAGGCAATGCCAGATTAACATCAAGGACTGCCAAAGAAGAAGTCCCAAAAATGTTCTATAGCGACGATATCATGACACTAAAATGGTAAAATATCATCAAAAATAACATAATATTACTATACTTATATGTTAAAAAACTTTTAAAATGTTTTGAGTTTTCATTTAAAATTCAAACACTCTTTTTCACCACATAATACATTTATTTTATTCAAACGTTATTAATTAATTCGATCTTATTTATTTACAATAACAACTTTTACAGTCACAGCAAATTTAGGTGCCTTTTGATTGTGCAATGTATTTGAAGTTATACATTAAAATTATGTTTATTTACAATTGATTATTATGATATAATTAAAATGTAATCTTAGTAGCTAGAGATTCTTGTGACTTGTGACGTAGTACTCCCAATATGGTTTTTGGAACGTTAAATATTTGCACCTTTCTTACAATACTAAAAAGGGGTATTTCTTGTAATTGTATTTATCTACACCCATGCTTTAAATCCCCTATTATAAATTCTAAAACAGCTTATTGCCAAAATTAAATTACACAATGTCCTTATAACCATTACATCCTCCAAACGAGTGTTGTAATAAAATTCAGTACAACATTAACATTACAACACTCGTTTAGATGATGTAATGGTTACTAGAACTGGCTTTTTTAATGTTAGCAGTAAGCTAACTGTTTTAGAATCTTTTATAAAGGATTCATATTATGGGTGTAGATAAGGTTTTGTATGCAACTGTTGATAATTAGGTATTAAAACACACTTCGCCTCGTGTGACAAACCCACATCCGTGTTTGAATATCCTTTATTACACAACAGTTGCATAAATAACTATTACCGATAACATCGACGTGGAAATGTCGTGCAAGTCAAAAGTGTAATGGCGTAAAAACACCACGATCGACTTTGCGATAATGCTTTTCCGGAGAAGTTCAATTAAACCTATACTCCTGAACCGATGTGTCATGCGGGCACTTGTATCTACATCCATTCAGCCTGCCCTCCTTCCATCTGTCGCTAGTATCTGAGTTGTGGTTGCTGTTTCGTAACCTGGATTCCCGCGACCTCCTCTCGTGGCTAGACTTGACCCTCACCAGTTGCGTCCCCTCAGACTGATAGTTAACCATTGTCTCTCGGATACTAGAAGTCTCTCTGTATCTACTCTTCTTGCGGCGAATTTTTCGGCAGCAAAGGGTTTCTTTGAAAGCAATTCGGTACCTGAAATTGCGTGGTGTATTTTATTTCGTTCTATGAAGTAAAGCAAAGGAACACACTAAGCGCTCACCTAATGATATATTATTTTGATCTTACAATATGCTCTAAGACAAATATTTAGGTAAATAATATTATGGATAGTTTCCAAATAAAAATAAATAAATAATATTAAGTTGTTGGGTTAGAGCAAGATTTAAAACAGTGGCAATGAGTCTCTTGCCACTTCTTTTCATTAAATCTCAACCTTTTCCGAAGTAAATATAAAAATAAAAGAAAACTTAAATATTAAACGTGGCTGAAAAGCTATTGTAATGTATGTATACCAGTGGGAGGCTCCTTTGCACCAGATGCCTGTTAGATTATGAGTACCACAACGGCGCCTCTTTCTGCCGTGAAGCAGTAATGCGTAAGCATTACTGTGTTTCGGTCTGAAGGGCGTCGTAGCTAATAGAATTACTGGGCAAATGAGACTTGACATCTTATGTCTCAAGGTGACGAGCATTGTCGTAGTGTCACTCAGAATATTTGGGTTTTTTAATAATCTTAGCAGCACTGCATTGTAATGGGCAGTCTCATCACTTATTTTCATAAAAAAAATATTCGTGTAAAATGAAATATTATGGGCAATGGGCAGTTGCTTGGTATCAAGCATCTAAAATTAAAACAAATGTTGCCATAGATTAGACCAGAATGGTGGACAAACCTGCGACTCATAATATTGTACAGTATCGGGTTGACAGTGGCAGACACGTAGTAGAAGATACCGGCGGCGAGGAACAGGTACTCGTTGATGGTTTGGTAGTACTTGATACTGGCGCCATAGATGTAGAACAGACGCTGGATGTGGAAGGGGGCCCAGCACACGAAGAATGCTATCACCACGGCCGCTGTGAACAAAGTACTAAAGTTATTGATTGCACTGTGTGTCCGTGTTTGCATTAACATTCATTATTTATGTAATATATAGTATAGACGACCTGTATAGCCGAGTGGTTAGAGATCCTACCTACTAAGCTAGAGGTCCCGGGTTCGAATCCCGGTAGGTGCAAGAATTTATATTATGAATATGGATGTTTGTTTCCGAGTCATGGATGTTTATACATATTTAAGTATGTTTATGCAATCGGCTGATAAAGGTGACCCACCCCTGGTGGCAAAATTTTAAGACATACTTGAAACTTTCTGCTCTTTGAAGTGTACATCTGTTTAAATTTATGGATGGTATTTTCTTATTTACTCCCTTAAATATTATTCCTTCACTTTTGTTGGTATTACATTGAAAACAGTGATCATTTCCAAACTTTTCACATTTTTTTTTTATGGAATAGGAGGACAAACGAGCGTAGGGGTCACCTGGTGTTAAGTGATCACTGCCGCCCACATTCTCTTGTACCACCAGAGGAATCACAAGAGCGTTGCCGGCCTTTAAGGAAGGTGAACGCGCTTTTTTTGAAAGTACCCATGTCGTATCGTCCCGGAAACACCGCACAAGGAAGCTCATTCCACAGCTTTGTAGTACGTGGAAGAAAGCTCCTTGAAAACCGCACAGATGGTGGGGATTATATCCTAATTTGTGGCGTGTCGTCCGAAGGTGGAATTTGGCGGCAGGAATCAGGTTAAACAGCTCTTCGGAACACTCCCCGTGATAAATGCGGTAGAAGACACACAATAAAGCGACGTCTCTACGCAACGCCAAGTGATCCAGCCGTCGACAGGGCACTGGGTCCCCGAAAATTCCACATATGCCAAGCAGCTTTGAAAATCCGCATGCAGATGCACTCAGTACCACCATATCATCAGAACAGCTGATATTATTTAAGCACGCATCACCAATATTTCAACCAGCAGGCATGCTGCTAAGCTCTTCTATAAGTGCGTTTATGAAAATGTGTAAAAGCCTCCTAATATTCCGTTTATTTGGATATTCTGAGTCATATGTGAAGCACTGGCTCTGGCTCCTCTTTCTATGTGGTTTCTTTTGACATCGGAATGTGGAGACAGGAGCCTTAGGTGCTAGGTTTGTAGGTTGTAGATTGACTACATGATTAAATGCACACTTTTTTATGATATTATATAGATATTCTAAAAAATCTCAATAGTGAGATACTCTCCGTACAATATAAAACGTTGTATTGCAAATGTTCGAAATTCTACATAACCTTAACAATTAATCAATCATTCGATTTGGGATCCCAATATCAATATTATCATAAATTATTGAGCACAAGTACTGACTGACATAAAGTGTTTGACTTGCTCTTGTTAAAACTCAAGCTTGGATGTTATTTGGATCAGTTTGCTAGGCTGGGAAATATGTGTGCTGTGTTAAATAATAATTTTTTCACAACCATTGTGTAACAAATGTGTCGTGATATATCGAGGAATACTCCCGGTCAAAATTATTTGATGGGACTTAATAATCCAAATAAAAATAGTCTTTATTATCTACTCTATACGTTATTTAAATTATGTAAATAATTAATAGAACTTGATATCTTTGATGTTTGGGTACAAATACGTTTTAGACTAAATCTGCGACCAATTTTTTGGTTAATGAGCTTTTAACTTCATTATCATCATCATCAGCCGTAGGACATCCACTACTGGACAAAGGCCTCTACCAAAGATTTCTACGACGATCGGTCCTGAGCTGCCCTCATCCATCGTATTCCGGCGATCTTGACCAGATCGTCGGTCCATCTTGTGGGGGGCTTACCAACACTGTGTCTTCCGGTACGTGGTCGCAATTCGAGGACTTTACGGCCCCAACGGCAATCTGTCCGTCGAACTATGTGCCCTCCCCACTGCTACTTCAGTTTGGCAATCGTTTGCGCTATGTCGCTAGCTTTGGTTCTCCTACGGATCTCCTCATTTCTGATTCAATCTCGCAGGGCAACTCCGAGCATAGCCCTCTACATTGCACTCTGAGCAACCATGAACTTTTTAATAAGGCCCATAGTTAGTGACCACGTTTGCGTTCCGTATGTCATCACTGGCAACACACACTGGTTAAAAACCTTCGTCTTCAGACACTGTGGTATTTGCGATGAGAAGATTTTAGGGAGCTTCTCGAACGCTTATAGCTTACTTGCGTAAATTTACTTTAAATGACACTAAGCACCTCTTACAGTTAATCGTCTCTTACTCACCCAGCATCCGTATGATGTTCTTTCTGGACTGTGCTTGTCTCGCTTCGCCGTGAACGCTTCCATTCACCCCATTCAGAGTGGTGGCGCCGCCAGCCGTGTGCGTGTGACTACACCTGGACAGTTAGTTATATTACGCTGGTATCAATCACTAAAACCAAGACCGGACGTGTGTGAGCCACAGATTAATTGCAACGAAAATGTATTTTTTCAAAATTTTATTTCGCTGGTGCGAATAAATAACTTTAAAATTTGTTTCAAAATTTGTGTACACCACGCATGCTTGTGGAATGCTAAGATCCTAAAAATAAAGCAATCAAGCAATTATACAATAGTCAATAGGTCACGGTAACTCACTATATAATAATTTTGCACGATTTTCCCGCTATACTTTATCGATATTGGTATATCTTTGCATACTTTGAGGAACTACTTCGTTGTGACCAAGTTCATTCCCAACCCTGCTTCTTCTGATGCATACACCATTTATAGTGTCAGTACCCTTTTTGTAGAAAATGCCAATCGAGCACTCGTACGGGTCCTGTTAGTATGTGATCACCGCAGCCGAAACCAGTGGAATGCTCCTTTGCACAGGATGCCGGCTAGATTATGCGTACCACAACGGCGCCTATTTCTGCCGTGAAGCAGTAATGTCTAAACATTACTGTGTTTCCGTCAGAAGGGCGCCTTAGCAAGTGAAATTACTGGGCAAATGGGACTTAATATCTTATGTCTCAAGGTGACGAGCGCAGTTGCATTGCCGCTCAGAATTTTTGGGTTTTTCAATAATCTTGAGCGGCACTGCATTCATATGGCCGAATTAACATCAGCTGAACGTCCTGCTCGTCTCGTCCCTTATTTTCATATTTTTTTTATTTTTGTAACTTTCTTGTAAAGCTGGTCGTTCACGGCCGTAATGCATCAAATGGGTAGATGTAATATTGGGTCTACTTTCAAGGGTCTCAGCTTCATTTCCAATCCAGTTCCGATTTTTAATTGAAGAGCACTACAACAGGGAAAACGAAAAAGTGTAGCTACGCTTGTAACTCTTGTCGTTTTACCTTTTGTCGCTCAAAATAGCTCCAAAAATGCTTTATAAGTGGTGGGAATAGTGTAAACTGGATATGCATCAGTCATGATTTAGTAGGAGGAGTCTTATCAATGAGTCACAAAGCTTCAAGTTCCACTCGTGGCCAGACTAGGTGTCCTAATAGTTTCGGTACTGGTTCCTTACATTAATAATTATTGTTTCAGAGAAATTAAGATTGTACACATTTTTACCCAAATATCAACTTTTTGTAAAAGTTATCACATAGTTTAATATTGAGTTTCGCTGTGTTCCTCACTTCGCCTCAATAAAGTTAATCTCCATCGACACATGTCCCACTAATAACATGACGTCACCGTCCTCAGTGATGTGATCTGTTAAGCTGCATCCGGACCTTAATTTACGAATACGAAAGTGATATTGTTGAGGTGCTTAGTATTTTTTAAATAAGGAATAATATTATCAATACCGACATTAAACAAGCGAAATATATATATATATATATATATATATATATAATTCTTCTGTACGTATGTTGACGGTGCACTCCTCCTAAACGGCTGGACCGATTCAGCAATGCCGAAGAAAACCTTACCCTAAAAAATTTATGGTGACAGTTTGGATGTCACTTCATGGTATGATTCACTACACCTTCCTCAGATCCGTTCAAGCAATAACAGCAGATATGTATTACACTGAACTTCTAACAATGATAGCGAAATTTGGGGTGAGACAGTCCGACTCATCAACCGAATTTCACCATGATTGTTCCGCGATAATGCATGACCTCACGCAGCTCAACACACCATTAAAACTCTAAAGGACCTACAACCAACTGACATCATCCGTATTCATCAGGCCTGGCCCCAATCAGCTACCACTTTTAACAAATTAAACCTTCTAAAGTGATAAACCTCACTTCTGGGACTTATTACGCAAATTAAATTTAAAAACAATTTTAATGAACGATGCGGGTCTCGACCCCGTGATCTCTTGAGTTCAAAACCATTCCAATGAAGTAAAGGTCATAGATCTTGATATGTCTTTGTTCAACTCTCGGTTTGTCGCTTCATCTACAGCCATATGGTCAGACGGTTGGTTCAGTTGAAGAGCACTTGCATGGAACAAAAGGGGTCGCGTGTTCAAGTCCCGCATCGTTCATAAATTTTGTTTTTAATTTCTAAAATGTTTGTTTTTAGTTTGTTAAGTCCAATTCCCTAGAGTTATACCCCAAAGGCATAAAAAGCCTTTCTGTGACGTCACAGAAATGTATAGACAACGATAGATACTTCGATTAAATATCATATTTCGACCTTACAAGATTATGAACTTAAGAATATGCATTACGTCATCATTTCGATAAAGATATTGTACATTTACTACAGAACTTCATAACGCCGAAGAAATTCGAAGTAAATTAGAAATTGAGTCGAGTTACGAGCACAAAATATATCATAAAAGTGACAATAATATATTATTCTTTCAATTTCCAAGCCCTCACATTTGTGCCGAGATTTTTGTGACTAGTCGGAAACGATCTGTTTTTAATGGCATATAAATCATCTAGAATGTCGTTTTCGCCTTTAACAGAATTCATATTCATGTCCCTTTTTATTATTTTATTAAATTATTATTATTTTAAAACTGTTTACCTCGTTGCTGAAATTAATTGTGAAATAAAAGAGTAATTTTGAATCTATACTAATATTATAAAGCTGCAGTGTTTGTTTGTTTGTTTGTTTGTTTGTTTGAACGCGCTAATCTCTGGTACTACTGGTCCGATTTGAATGATTCTTTCAGTGTTGGGTAGTCCATTTATCGAGGAAGGCTATAGGCTTGTTTTTTTTTCAAAATTAGGGATCTGTATTAAAATTGCTATTTTGTAACACAACGTGTAAAATCGAAAACCTATTTTTGCGTGCGCTGCAAAAACTATTGACAATAGAACAAAATGATGTACAGGCTATAATATAGGCAATATTTTATTACTTATAAAACTATCGCGTGAATTATACTTTATATGGCAAAACAACGTTTGCCGGGTCAGCTAGTTTTGAATTTATGGGGTATTTTTGGGATATACGGCTATAGCTATAGAAAAGACAGAATTTATATTTAAAACAAGCACTCAATTTTTTTTTCTTCCAGTCAGTTGTGATTTCGTAAAAGAATAATTTTAAGGCTGGGGACCGAGCCAATGGCTTTAAGGAATCGAGCGGAGCTAAGTTATCTCTCTCGCACAAGATCTCCATAGTTTTAATTCAGAATTAGAAGCGTTTTTAATTTATTACAAACATAATACAATTTTCTTTACAAAACTATGTCATATTTAACAGTACTGGTGTACAATTAATAAATTTTAGTACAATTTTTATCTAGATTGAATGATTAGCATGGCTCCAACAGTAAAAGTTAGGGGTATTTTGGTGATTTCTTTTTCGAACTGTCTATAAAAAATAAAACGGTAAAGAAAAATGAATTTTTTTATAAAAATAAGGGACGAGACGAGCCGGACGTTCAGCTGATGTTAGTTGATACGCCATGCCTATTACAATGCCACTCAGAATTCTCGAAAAACCCAAAAATTCTGAGTGACACAACAATTGCACTCGTCACCTTGAGAATTAAGATGTTAAGTCTCATTTGCCCAGTAATTTCACTAGCTACGGCGCCCTTCAGACCGAAACACAGTAATGTTCACACATTACTGCATCCTGTGTAAAGGAGCCTCCTACTGGTAAAGAACTCCCGCATCTTTAAATTTTTAATTCCAATTCGGCGACATACAGGTAGTTTACAATGGCGACGTTATATGAACACGCGGGTAAAGCTACTTAACTGTAATCATAATAAAATATTTCAAAAAATTCAAGTAAATAATTGTAATTTTGAAATTTTCAAAAAGTTGAATCACCCTTTAGTGGGCTCTATTCACCTACGAGTTCTGACGGCTACGGCGCGGCGTAGAAGTAAATGTCAGTGCCTACGCTACCTCGTGGCTACGAGATTACTTACAGATATTCCAAAATGATGTTATGGATTTTTTTTTTATTTAGATGAATTATGTATTTTTTTTATGGTTATGGTTATGTAGTTCTACCCGTGATCATTTTATGTCATTGTAGCGCCACAATGTATATTGTAACTATTTAGATATAATATTACGTCTCGAAACTAATATGTCTACATTTATTATTCATGAAAGAACTTTTTGGCATTCTATTGTTTTCAGTTTAGTACAAGGCATGAAAAATATAAAAACTAAAACATTTTTATTTATAAATCATTGTAACTGCAAAATATTGTGACGCAGCAATTTGCTCGTTAGCATAAACTAAAACGAGGGTAATATACAAAAGCCTAGGACTTTTGGTAACATGGAAAATGTTTGATACAATATTTGGAAAGCAATAGAGTTTAAAGTGTAATATCTTTTGACTATACATGTTAAATACCATTAATAACTTCAATCCCTACTATAATATTAAAAATGTGAATGTAAATTTGCTTGTAACGCTTTAAAGCCTAAGCCACTGAACCGGTTTTGATAAAATTTATTATAGACAAGAGCTTGGGAAAGGACAAGGCTACCTTTAATCGCGAATAAAAGGCTTGGCGGGGTTGAAATAGGCGGTGGAAGTTTGTATGAAAGTTCTTCATTATCGAAGATAACACCATGAAATTTGTATTAAGGCACTTGATAAAAATAAATAAATATTTGTTCTAGCGTTTATAAAATTAAGACCTGTGTGGGGATGAAAAAGGAGTATGAAAGTTCTATAGTTGGTAGCTTATAAAGTGTATTAACCACAGAAGTTTGTTGTGTATTATTTGCAAAGTGAATATATTAAAAAAGAAAAAAGCCCAAAGTAACTATTACCCGCGCACGAAGTTGCGGGTAAAAGCTAGTATACTTATAAATCTGAAATAGATACGTACCCCATGACATACCTGATGCGCAAGCCCATCCGGACGTAGAGACACAGAATGATGATGCCGGGTAGGATGAAAAACAGGAAGCTGCTCAACTCGCAGATGTGCCAAGAGGGTAGCTCCAGCATCGCACAGAACGCTGACTCCAAGGAGGCGTTGCCGGATTCTTTGAAAAAAAATGAGAATAAGGAAAAATTTTCGAAAAAATATAACTACAACCAAGCATCAATACAAGTTTGGCCCAGCACCAATGTAAAAACTTAATCATAGAAGGTTGGAGCTATTAATAAAACAATGACATACTTCAAAGTAGTTAGCGTACTAGCTAGCTAGCTACAGGTCCCTGGCTCGAATTCCGGTAGGTGCAAACATTTATATGATGAATATAGATGTTTTTATGTATGTTTAAGTAAGTATATTGTATTAAATGTATCGTTGTCTTGCAACCCATAGCACAGGCTATGCCTAATTTGGGACAAGACGTACGTGCAGAATACCGCTACATTTACATTTGTTTGCAACGTGATCACAAAGAGAAACCTGATCTTCTGGGCAATGTCTATGCATCTAACTCAATTCTGAAAGACATTGGAAGTTCGGATCCGGCTAATATAGTCGTCTGTGAACGTCTCGATCATTTAATATTGTGCAGAGAAGTCGATTAATTATGCGACTTTGAAAATATTTCTAAAAGCTGTCTGACTTGATATTTGCCACCGTGTTGCAACTACGCACGACACGGCAAAAACTCACCCTCACCATGTGGATGAGAACTTCGATGAGAGTTATAACGCTCATTCCAACGTTACAAGATCTCCTCGTGTAGAAAGCGAAACGCGAAACACATGTCAAATTGATTTAGTGAAACTTATGGGCATAAGTACTAAGGGCAAAACATTTATAACGTTTTAAAAAGTTGATTTCGTCTTGAATAGGCCATGACACTCGAGACTCACCTGGTGGATAGTCATGATAGTTGACAGTGGTGTAGTGGGCAAACGGCGACGCGGCTACCAGAGATACAGCCCATAGAGTCAACACGATACGCAGAGCCCGCCTCAGCCCTGCGACTGCGTATATATGCAGCGGGTGACAGATGGCCAAGTACCGCTCCAGGGTGAAGGCCACGATCGTCAGCACGGACACATACGATGCCCTGCGATAAAAATATTATGATAAATATATTGTTATTATTGCCAAGTAATGTATCTTCAAGTTTACATAAGGTTACATTTTAATATCAGATGATTGAGTGGGTAAAACAGCGTATCTACCTTTTTTATGATGTTTCATAACGAGCGTAAGGGGGAAAAACGAGCGTAAGGGCCACCCGACTTTAAGCGATCCGATCCAGAGTAATCGACGTTCCAGTGCTGCTTTTCGATGTCAAACTTAATTCTGTACTACTTAAAAATTCGCAATAATTTTTTACTTTCTATGCGACCGTATTAATCAAATAACATACACCACATTCTGTAATGATTAAGAAGACCATGATGATAATCGATGATATTTTTCATATTTAAGAATTAAATACAAGAACTTTACTATAAAAATTGTAATTTAATATTAATTAATCTATTTTTTGAGATAAATTCATTATATAGTATTAAGATACGACAATACGACGATACTAAGACATTCTATAAAAGTTGACAATGTTGAAAACATGATTCAATATGATTAGGAAACTTAAAAAAGGAAGGCGACCCAATAGTGATCCTTGGGAAACGCCTGACTGAACTAGTATAGTACATAGCATTAAGATACGATGAAATTCATTAATTTAACTAAGACATTTTATAAAAGATGTCAATGTTGAAAACATGGTAGAATATGATTAGGGAACTTGAAAAAGAAGGCGCGCCAATACTGATCATTGGGAAACGCCTGACTGAACTAGTATGTTACATAGCATTAAGATACGATAAAATCCATTTTAACTAAGACATTTTATAACAGATGACAATTTTGAAAACATGATTCAATATGATAAAAACTTAAAAAAAAGAAGGCGCGCCAATCCTGATCCTTGGGAAACGCCTGACTGAACTAGTATAATATACGAGTATAGCATTAAGATACGATGAAATCAATTTTAACTAAGACATTCTATAAAAGATGTCAATGTTGAAAACATGAGTCAATATGATAAGAAAATTTAAAAAAAGGAGGCGTCCCAATAGTGATCCTTGGAAAACGCCTGACTGATCTAGTACATAGAAACATTGCTGTTTTTTTAAGCCGCTAAGGATCAGTTCTTAATATCTTCTTCAGTTCTAATCTTCAGTCTGACCTTCTTTTAGACATTAGTGTCAATTATTTAAGGATGCGTTTATAGGTTTAAGACCACCGAGAAATAAATTAATAATTAATTAATAATCACAATCAGAATAAGTATTCTCTCTCATCTCTTTATTATATTTCCAATGATTAGACGAAAGAATTTAAAATATAAATAGATCATAATGAAGGACATCAACCAAGGCATCGTATTGTAAGCATTAAATATTTAAAGTTACTCAATCAAGGATTTCTATTTCACTTTCTACAGCCTTACAAAATATATTTTAAGAGTGAAGTCAATATAGAGATTTATCTATATTCACGGTATTCGTGACTTCATTATTTTGTACTCTAATAAAATAACCTTAATGCTTTTATTGAAAAGGAGGACAAACGAACGTACGGGTAACCAGATTTTAAGTGATCACCGCCACCTACATTCTCTTGCAACACCAGAGGAATCACAGGAGCGTGCGTTGCCGGCTTTTAAGTAAGGTGTACGCGCTTTTTTTGTAGGTACCTATGTCGTATCTTCCCGGAAATACCGCACAAGGAAGCTCATTCCACAGCTTTGTAGTACGTGGAAGAAAGCTCCTTGAAAACCGCACTGTGGAGGACCGCCACACATCCAGATGGTGGGGATGATATTCTAACTTGTGGCGTGTCGTGCGAAGGTAGAATTCGGCGGCAGGAATCAGAAAAAACAGCTCTTCGGATCTTAACTCTTCTATGTTTCTTAGACTGCATTGTGCTGAACACAATATTATTATATTTTGAACGGGGCAACATAATATTGCTTGTAGATAACATTATGGATGTATTTTATGAAAAAGCGAACATATATGCTACAATAAGATCACGGTACTGAAGTAAGGATCACAATAAAAGAGGATTATTTTGAAAGTCCTTTACCGTCTTATCGTAATAAAATTCACATTATTTGCTTGGCAGCCTTGAGCGCTCCTCAATTTAATTTCACTCCTCGTTTCATCTCTCGTCTTGTAAGGCAACTTGGCTGGAAACTTAAATGGAGATTTTATAGAGAATATCCTTATGGATTTTTTTTGTTTAAATATACCAGTCAGACTTTTTACTTTTAACCTCTAATTTGATTTATTATTAAGAAGGATAATGATCCAAATTATTTAATGGTCCTAAATGTTACTTTCACCATAAAAACCACTAACATCATAAAAAAGCCTCATATGACAATGAACTTTAATTGGGCATTGTTTTTTTAAAAATCCTTAGATCATTTATAAGTCTAGACATAGAACAGAATATGACAGCTGTGAAATCGTCAAAAAAATTGAGATTAGAACTAACCTCTATTTTGAGAATTCACGCTACTAACACAAAGTGTCATACAAATTACGAGTGTAAGACGTAGCTTGTCACGCACACTAAACTAATATTCCTAAATTATCTAAGAGTGTGTCTAGCAAGAATAGATTTTTAGACCATGCTTGAAGATGATTTACAGCTTCATTACCAGTGGGAGGCTCCTTTGCACAGGAAGCCGGCTAGATTAAGGTACCACAACGGCGCATATTTTTGTCGTGAAGCAGTTATGTGTAAACATTACTGTGTTTCGGTCTGAAGGACGCCGTAGCTATTGAAATTACTCGGCAAATGAGACTTAACATCTTATGTCTTAAGGTGACGAGCGGAAATGTAGTGCCGCTCGGAATATTTGGGTATTTCAAGAATCCTGCACTGCATTGTAATGGGTAGAGTGTATCAATTACCATCAGCTGAACGTCCTGCTCGTCTCGTCCCTTATTATCATAAAAAAATGTTGATTCCCCTTTAGAAAGCATAAATACTGATTATTCGAGTCGAGTCGAATTAATAGTTACCAAGGAGCATGTAAGTTGTAACGACAGCTGACAGTTCAACGTTGCACGTGTAAAACTATGAGTAACAAAACTCCAAACTCAGCTTAATTCAATTAGCTCTGCTAGAACGGATCGCAGTTAGCAGCTTATTCCACACGAAATACTGCGCGACTTTACCACGTCTACAATTTATATTCTTACTTAACAGCATACACTGACAAATAAACAGATATACGCATGAATAAAAGGCCTTCCCAAACATATTCAGGAATTCTATTCAAATTCTATTCAAAACCGACTTCAAAAACTGAAAAGTATTAAATAACTTAAAGTTTAATTTAATACACCTTTACCTTTAATATTAATAAAATGCTTTTATTTATATGTGCTACCTATTGATAGGTTTCAAGTCGGTGCCAAGCCTATAAACTTATTATTATAAACAGCTGTAATTTTTAAGGTTGTCTGGCCACGCGTGTCTGTCCGCTTGGGTTGTTTTTTTCGTTCTGTGACGAAGCTATCCCGCTCAAAGTCACGCGTGGCGAGTGTAGGTACTTACTATTACATTTGGTTTGGCACTGACTTCAACGCTATCAAGATGTACATACAACATACAAATAATTGTATTTTATAAATATTAAAGTGTGTAGTAATGGTGTATTAAATAAAATTTTTATTTATTTGATACTTTTCAGTTTTTGAAGTCGGTTTTGTTAAACGTAGTTTTTTTTTACTTTTTAGTGTCAGTTAATTATAATTATTAACTGACACTAAAAAGTAAAAAAAAACTATAATCAACCTGAATGAAAACTCTTAAAAAAGCCGTACACAAAAAACAATTATATCTTCGAGATTAACAGAAATGTTCATAAAATGAAAACTACTGGGCCAAAATATGTAAAATTTTTATGGGACCAAAAAGCATCTATTCTGCATCGAACTAAAGAAAAATTAACGATCGAATTGATAACCTCCTCCTTTTTGAAGTCGTTTAAAAAGACTGCCTCTGACCTGAGAAGAACGGGCGCAAGAAACACAGCGGGCTTTTGGATTGCAATTTAATATCGTACAGTAAACATTTGTAGCAATTCTTTTATATTTCTTGACACATTTGTTTTGTACATTTTCTGGGATCATATTGTAGAGGCCTCGCCCAATAGAAGATTTACTAACTCGACCTAAACGAGTATTAACAAGCTTATGTTTGGTTCCTCGTATTAACATTACGATTGTCACAGTTTCTAGAAAATTCCTCAATGTTCTTATGAACATTATCAAGAATATATCGCATGAAAAGATCAAATATATGTG